>JANPWX010018524.1:0-13141 GCA_024734555.1 Trochalopteron elliotii | reverse complement strand
TTTGACGACATCATCATCCCAAAAGAGGATTCCTGGAAGGTCCTTTCAGACTCGGCCCAGCACCAGGAAATCTGTTCAGGGTTCATCATCAAGTGAAAAGACTGGGTTTGAATTTGAAAAACACAATACCTCTGCTGCTGAGAGGCACAAAATACAGTATAAGAACTCAGACTCAAACCCCAGCAAATCGTGGAACAGTGCGAGATAGCAACCCTGCTGTCGGTCGGCTGTTTCACCCAACATTCGAATGTTGTTCCCTGTGGCTGTCCCAGATAGATTTAAAATGGAAAAATAAAACTTATTATTTTTCTGTCCGATTGGCTAGTTGATCATTTATAACAGGGGGAATGCAAGTTCTAGCCAAAGGGTTGTGTGTACTGATATAAATGAGATTTAATTGAGAATTTTGAATAGAGTAAGCCCCCCGCTCCCGGGATAAAATAAGGAGGTCTCAGCCTTTGAGATGAAGATGATTCTAGAGAGGAAGTGATTTTGATGCCCTGGCTCCTGGGCAAAAAAGGTCGTCTCTGTTTCTTTTGAGATAGAGACGATTTTAGAGATAGAAAAAAGGAACTCTTGTGTAGTAAAGCATTTCCCACACCCAGCAAGTGTTTTCCATATAGGGAAAATTTTAAGGCTCACCCTTTAAGGTAAAGAACCCAGAAACTTCCATACCCTGCTGACAGAGATTGGCTCAGCGCCAGCACAAGGGCATGGATTGGGCTCTGAGAGTGTAACTCAAAGCCTCTTGGTGATCGTATTGGCTGCAAGCCAGATTATCCCTCCTAGAACATTCAGTATTTAGGAAGGAGCACAAAAGGAAGAAAAGGCTTTTTGGAGTTGTCTTAACAAGGTGTCAGAGGTTTTCTCAGATACCTGTGTGCGGCTTTATTATTTGTTTTCTGTAACATTTGTTATTTTGGTATTTTTTTATTTATTAAACCTTCTGATTTACAAAACACCTCTGAAGAGCCGTCTCACTAATTAATTATAGCCACTTCTCTGCAGAAGGCTGGTCCCTCAAAGACTGATATATTAGCACGTGGCTTATTACACCCTGGCCATGTGTTTCTCAGTATCACCCTTGTTTTATACGAGAAGAGGCATTTTTAAAATGGTCACCCAAACATGCAGAGGCCCATAAGCAGCTTGGGAAACTGTTAAATGGGTGGGACTGCACAGAATCTGCAAAAATTCCGTGTGGTTGCAGATTTGTGACATTGAGAGCTACAAGACCTTTTCTTGTGGCATTTATCTCCATAAACTCTAGAGAGACTCCTCTCCCAAAGTGATGCAGGATTATGTTTAAATGGTTGCAACTGACTGAAAATCATAGTTTTCTCTCTATGTTGAGTGGGAAAGTGAACAGTTTGTGGTAGGGGGAAGGTGTTTGAAAGTTTCATTTTCCTTTCTTTCCTTTTTCCATAGTGTATGTTAATAAAATCTATCTGTTTTACTTTTAAGTTGGGCCTGTTTTGCCTTTTTCTCCCAAAATCCTATCTCCCAATTAACAAACAAAATTCGGCAAACGTGAAACCACCACGTAAATGGTGCTGTGACTCGGATAAGCGAACCAAAACCACTACATATATATAACAAGGCAAACAGAACTACAGCATTAACAACAAAACAGAACCAGGAACCTCGACGGCTTTGCTTCACAAAGCCCCGGGCAGTCTGATCTCAGTGCCCCTGCAGGACCCTGAGAGCACCAAGCTGGAACGGTGGAAATTCCCGGGCTGGTGGATGAGATATATCAGAAGCTCCGCGGTGGTAGCTGGAATGGCAGGGATGTCCCAGTAGGGCAGGGGCGTGCGGGGCTACAGAGTAGCAAAAAAAAACCTCAGAGCAGTGCCGAAGAAACCGCAGTGGCAGGACAGGGCCGGCCCAGCTCCAACAGGGCAGGAGGAGGCGAGCTCAGAATTCCTGGGCATATGAGCAGATGATAGTAGATTTCCTGGGACCGGACTTGGTGGTGACAGTGAACTCCTCCCGCAGCAAGCAACAGCCTGGCTGTCCTCTCTCTGATGCAGAGAGCAAGAGGGCGTAGCTGATCCCATCCCCGTCCTTTACCTGCCCCCAAAACTAGCGTTATCTTCTCGCTCTGAGGGAAACTCCCAGAGACAAAAGAAGTGTAGCCTCAATGCTACAGTCCTCTCCCGACTTTTGGCCACCTCTTTGTTTTGGTCAAGCACCCACAAGTACCCAGCAGTTAGTCTCCTAGCAATTTATGGGGAAAAAATTCTATAAGTAAAAAAAGACAAATCTAACCCCCAACAAGGTGTTAAATTATGGCTCGGTTTATCCAAGGATTGCCCAATGCAGCTCCTGCTTCAATAAGTGCTGATAAAACATGTCAGGAAATGATTTGGGAATTAATCCCTCCTGGATGAGGCAGTGACAAACTGCTCTAATATGTTTCACTCCAGGAAGGTGCATGTTCCCGTTTTACTGAAAGGAGCTGCAAGTGGATTTAGGATTCATGGAAATAAGGGAATGATTGACAGGTGAGGGCTTAAGAGAGCCCGTGGGTGGAAGGAGAGAATTGTCCTCTCAGCCCTGCTGGCATTGCCTTCCCATGTTCCCCACTTCCACGCTTTTCCAACCATACCTGGTGGATTCCAGCACCGCTTCTGCCCTGTGCCATCCCTGCATTCCACTTTCCCTACCTCTGATAACCTCCAGGATGGCAGGAAATGAGTTCAACCCCTCCAGTACCAGGCAGTGGGGATCGACCTACTTCATCCTGCAGTCATGTTAATAACTGGAAGTTGATGCCATGAGTTCCACCTTGTCCTCACTTGGAAGTGTTTCCAAGTGGTTTGAGGATCCTTGTTGTGATAGATATGATTATAAATTCGTGCAATTAAATGTAATAAATGTAGTAGATGATAGAATGTATATTTTTGTAACCCTGTGAATGTAAGACTAACCTTGATTCCTGGAATGGGACAGGCGTTTTCCAAATACCGGGACATGCTTTGTGTACGAATTAACATCTTGATTTACACCAGAAAGGAGGGTGGCTTGCCAAAATGTAGCTCCTTGAGCTAATCAGATCTTGGGCACCTGGACCATCAACCCGCCATCAACCCATCGATACCCATTTCGAGGGTGGACCCTGAATTTGAAGACATCATCATCCCAAAAGAGGATTCCCAGAAAATCCTTTCAGACGTGGCCCAGTACCGAGAAACCTGTTCAAGATTCATCATCAAGTGAAAAGACTGAGTTTGAATTTGAAAAAACACAATACCTCTGCTGCCGGGAGGCACAAAATAGAGTATAAGAACCCGGACTCAACTACCAGCAAATCGTGGAACAGTGCGAGATAGCAGCCCTGCTGTCGGTCGTCTGTTTCACCCAACATTCGAATGTTGTTTCCCGTGGCTGTCCCAAATAGATTTAAAATAGAAAAATAAAATTTATTCTTTCTATCTGATTGGCTAGTTGATCATTTATAACACTTGTCAAAATACAGGCATTGGTAACTGCTTCATTTGCCAAAAAAACCCCTTCCCCACTGTTTTTCATCTGGGGAGAGTTTGGAATTTCCTCATTTCCCTGTTCCATTCCAGTCTCCTCTCTCCGGTGTTTGGATTGCAGGAGCTATCCCAGCTCATCTGACACAGGGGATGAGTTCGGGGAGTGCAGCCCCCACCCACCTCTCACCCCCACTCCAGGCAGCCCCTGCCTGTCCCTTCACTCCTCGGCAGCCTGGGATGTCCCAGGGCTGGGAAGAGCCCAAAAAGGGGGTTTTAAAGAAAGGGAGCTGGGATCCAGCAAATTCCCCTCTCTCCAGGCAGGACATGGGGTTGTCCCTGCACATCCCTCCCACTCCAGTCTCTGGGTGCCAGGACCGGGTGGATGCCCACAGGGAGGGGAGCTGGTGCAGAGGGGACAGAGAGGAGGGACCCTCAAATCCCACTGAGACCTCATTTCCTCAGTGTCACTCTTCCCCATGGACCTGGTGACCCCCTGTGGGTCTGGTGCCCACCTGCCCCTCAGAGGGGTCACTCCCTCCTCATTCCCAAGCCAAGGGGAGGAGACACAGCCAGGGCAGCAGCTCCACAGCCCAGCTCATCTCACAAGAGGACATTTGAGCATTGCCTAAGCTCATTTAAAACCTGCTCTGATCCTATAAACTCTGCCTACCTTAACTCGAATTAAAGGGAATTAGCTGGAACTCTGTTGGAGCCAAGGGGGCGTCAGTTCATCCCAGTCCTTCCCAGCCCCTTGAAATGGGGGCTTAGGGGAAAGGAGCCATCCAGGAGCTCAAAGCCTCATAATGGGGTTATGTTGCAGAGGAGAAAAAGAAAGTTAAACATTAGGTGTAGCAATGATCTGTATAACAGGCCATTCTGATGCACCAGCCAAACTGGTTGTGAGTAATCTTATCAAACCACCTGCAGTTTTGTTATTAGAGCTCTCAGGAATTCATCAAGGTTACTGAGAAAAGAACAGGATCAAAAATAAGAACAGAGAGCTTGAGAAACTGTCTGCAAAAAATATAAACCCTAGATAGGGGAAGCACAACATGATGGACGCTTGACCAATTGGATGTCCTGAAGGACGTGTGCCTGCCTCATGAAGAAGCAGCTTAGCCAACCCAGAGATGAATGCCCACATGGACAGTAGACCTAGAATCTATATCTGCCATGTAATGTAAACAATAAATGGCTTCTGTTGGAATCATATTGATTCTATTATTCAGTTGCCCATTTTTCCCTCTGCAATTAGGGAAACCTTTATAGCTCTGACAAGAGTTCAGCCATTGGAATGCTGAGGAATTGTTTTCCCCAGAGATATCCAAGGATAAGGCTAAGCACACATCTGACAGGGATGGTTTACCAGCCTGATGTGCAGGATAAAGTGGAGCAGGTGAGCTGGGGGAGCTTCCTTCCAGCCCTAATAACTCTGGGCTCAGTGTGGCAGTCTCAGGGCACCGAGGAACGAGGCAGATGCAGGCACGCAGCAGGTCAAGGGAAGGCTTCTACCACTTTATTCTAAAAATCTGACTCCATATATACATTTTTACAAAAGGCCAGAGATTGGCTACACAGGTTGCCACCTCTTGACCTGGATGGTGAACATCACCATCCATCACATTTCTCCTCCCAGAGGATAAGAATGTAAACAATAGATAAATGATAAAAATACATATTGTTTTTGTGAAGCTGCGTGAGAAAATCCAGTTCAAGAGTATAAACAGCAAAAAAGCTTTTGCATCAGGGCGACAGGCTCAGTGCAGGGCCTCTCTGCACAGGAACATTTCAGACCATTCCTCATTTTCCAGAGCCTCCCGGAGCACTTCCAGCACTCAGTGACGCAGGAACATGGCTCCCATGGCAGGTACTCAGTGGCTGGTGCTCAGGCACTGGAGAGGCTGCAGGATATGGAAGAGCTCAGAAGAAAAGAATCCCTAACAATGCCAGTCTGAGGGAATTGCTGGACAATGGGAATGCTTCCAGGAGGATTTGAAGCCTCTGCTCAGAAGGCTGCACTGCTGGAACAGCAGAACCAGAACCCAGTGTTTGCAGGTTTTCCCATGAAAACCCTTTGACAAATCCATCATCCATCTGCCTTCCCATGGTTTTGTTTCTAAGCTGAAATCCATGGAGCAGGCAGAGGGATGCTGGAGCCGGGTCCTGGGAGGGCTTGAAGTGGCTCTGCCCTTCCTGTCCCAGCACAGGCCACCCCTGCCCTGGGGGTTGGCTGCTTCCTGGGCCATCAGGAGCCACTTTGGAGAGTCGGGCTGTGCTATCTTTTGGGATACAGGACATGGGAAGACTCCTCACCTCTGCAAAACTGGGATGTTGGCTCCTCAGGATGCTGCCTCACTGAAACACCCAAAAGAATCCCTTCAGCGAGAGAGAGAGAGGAAAGAAGAGGAAAAAAGAAAGGATGTTTTCCAGAACCTCACAGAGGAGACAGAGGAAGCAGAGGGAGCGTGGATCAGGAGCACCAGGAGGGGCTCCACCTCCATTTCCAGTATGGAACCCCAATGGAGAAGGGCTGGAAGGCTGACAGGCTCTCCATCCATTGTCCCTGGCTAATTTGTAAGGAATTACAGATATATGTATGGGACATTGGTGAGTGTTAAGTCAAGTGGAAGGTTTACTCCGAAGTGATAATCAAGAGGCTCCAGGAAAGGGGAAAAGCTCAGCAGCTAAGGGCAAGGATCCAAGACCACAAGTGCTGCTGACAATGGGATGGGGATTTTGCTCAGGGATGGGGTCAGGATTTCTCTCATTCCTTCACTGTTGCAGCCCACACCCCATGGGGAACTTGGCTATTGATGTTTGCCTAGTTTCTCCTGGAATTTCACCCAGAGGGAGAGTGAGATGCAAAGGAAGTGCAGGACAAGCGTGGAGCAAACAGGGATCCAGCTCAGGGGGTTTCCTTTCAGGCTGCTCTGGGTGGTTTCCTCCACCAACACCTCCCTGTCCCTGCTGTTCCCAGCATAGCTGGAAAACCTCTGGACTGAGCCCGGGTGCTCTGCATCTACTCCCCTTCACTGGGAGCATCCAGGAACCCTCTCTTGGATTTATCCCAGTGCTGTGGCTTTGAAATTCTGGGAGCGACAGAGAGAGAGAGAGGAGGACAGAAGTTTTTGCAAGGCCAGCAGATCCCTCCCAGGACATCAAAACCTCTTGGATTCATCCCAAAACAAAATAAGATTTCTCTAATTTTACAGCCGGCTAGGGGAGAAGCCTCCCTGCCAACCTTCCCAGAGCCAGGAGCTGGACAGCCACACTCCCCCTTCCTACATCTCCCAAGGGAAAAGGACCTCAGCTGCTCCCACCTTGGCTGAGAGCAGGGGCAGAGGATGGAATGCCAGAAAGATTGGCAGCAGGAAATGGAATTTCTCCTTCATTCCAGCAATTTGATCCATACACGTGTGGCTGGCCTGGCTTTCGGTAGCACCAGGATCCGTCAGCGGGAGAGCAGCCCCAATTCCAGCTGCTCCAGAGGCAAGAGAGGGCTCGTGTTTAATGGCTCTCATGTTAGCACTTGCTATTTAATATTGCACATTTAGTCTGCTTTGTCTGATGCTCCCTTTAGGATCAGGTCTATCCCAAACAATCTCAGAGAGGAATCGGGTTCAAAGATGGACTCAAACTGGTTTCAGACTGACCTAGTTAATGCACCATTCCACCCAAAATTGGGACCAACTTGCATGGACTGGGGTCCTCAGGCATCTCAGTGCTGCTGCAGGGAACAGACAGATCTGAGTCCAAGGTTTGGGGCTGTTCCACCTCCTCATCTGGAGTCTCTGAGGGTGGGGAGGCCTTAGAATGGTTTTCCTAGAGAAGCTGTGGCTGCCCCAGACCTGGAAGTGTCCAAGACCAGGTTGGACGGGGCTTGGAGCAACCTGGGACAGTGGAAGGTGTCCCTGCCCATGGCAGGGGCTGGAATGAGATGATCTATAAGGTCCCTTCCAACCCAAACCATTCTGGGATTCTGTGACTTCTGCCTCCAGGGTGGCACCTCTTGGAGCTGCTTCTGGCAATGGTCTCACTTGCCTTGTCCTACCTTTGCCAAGGAGTGACAGCCACCCAACGTGGGGAGCAGCCCCAGATTGCAGGTCCTGCAGAAGAATCACCCCTGGCAGGGATTTTCTCAAAGTTCTAAAAATCATTTAAAAAAAACCAATTCAACAATCCCAGCATCACTGGTATTTCCTTGGCGAGGTGGGGAGGGAGGTTTAACATCAGTGTGTGTTTTATGGATTGAGAGCTTCAGACAGCTGGAAAAAATAGTTAATGTTCCTGTTTGACATGTTCCAGCCTGGTTTGGAGGGAGCAGATGCAGCAGCTGAGCTCTGCCAAGACAGGGAATCACAGGTATTTCACTGGAGAGGGAGAATTGGAGCTGGGAACTGCAGGTTTTTAGCTGGAGAAGGAGAGTTGGAACAGGGAGCTGCAGGTTTTTAACTGGAGAGGGAGACTTGAGTAGGGAACTGCAGGTTTTTAGCTGGAGAATGAGAGCTGGATCAGGGACCTGCAGGTATTTCACTGAGGAAGGGGAGTTGGACCCTTTTGCACCAAAATCTCTGAGGTTTCTGAACACAGTGGAATCACAGGCAGAATGTGGCTCAGCGTTAAGGAAGAGATGAACCCAGTGCTTTGTGATTAGGGTATGGCACAGGCAGGAGGAAATACCTGGATTTAAGGTGATATCTGGGTTAAAGGACAAGAATGAGAGTGTGTGCAGTATCCAGGCCCTCTCTGTCTTCCCAACTCATGTCCTGGGATGTACCAAGGCTCCCAGCACCACCCGCCAGGAGAACCCAGGCTGGTTCTTCCAAGGAGTCCCAGACTCAGCCCAGTGGATGCCCTTCCATCCAGTGGCAGAGAAGGACATCCCACCTGGAAAAAGACACCGATGGCTCACAAGTCACTCAGCCCACTCCTCCTCACAGCCCAGGGGTTGGCAGAGCCAGAGTTATTTTTCCTGGCCCAAATGAGGAGCAGGGTAACCCTAAGGTGACCACAGATGCCTGAGGTGACCTATTCACCCAGCAAGCCCTCGGGGCCGCCTGAGCCCAGAGCTCCACAGACACCCCGGAACCAAGGGTGTTAGGGCAGGATTAGGAGCCAAAACATCCAAAAATATCCTTGCTGGGCCTCCCCTGTGGTGTCACTGCTGCCGCAGGACTCAGCTGGGGGACAGCTGTGAGGGCAGAACAGAATGAGTTTTGGCTGGATGGCTCTGAGCATCAGCCAGCTCCTACTTGAAATGTAGACACTGTGGGAATGGCTTTTTTGGTCTAATCCAGTGTCTAGATCCCATTTGGAGTGAGGAGGAGGGTGCAGGAGATTGAGGTACAAGGCACCTTCTCACCTTTCTGAATAGGTAAGTGATTTATGCTTCTACAGGTGATGCCCAATGCAGGGCAGGAAGGATCCCAGGGCAGCTGAGCACAGGCTTTGGGCAGAAGAGTTTGGGCAGTTCCCCACCTCTCCTTTGGGTGACAGATCCACTGTGGTGGCATCTCAGCTGCTCCTCCCACTGTTCCTTGGAAGTCAGGCTCAGAAATTCATCCAGCTGGAAATCATCCTGGTGAGAAAAAAATAATAGTTGATGAGGTCTGATCTTGAAGAAGGTTTGATGAGAGTGGTGAGGCCCTGGCACACAGGTTGCCCAGAGAAGCTGTAGCTGCCCCATCCCTGGAAGTGTCCGAGGCCAGGTTGGATGAGGTTTGGAGCAACCTGGGATAGTGGAAGGGGGGTGGATTGGGGTGAACTTTAAAGCCACTTCCAACTCAAAGGATCTTGTGATTCCATGATTCTATTCTGTCATCAAGTGCCTGACCCAGCATTGTCTGCTCAAATTCTGCTGCTGCTATAGGGAGGAGGGGAGAGGGGCTGGGAAATGAAATAGGTGGGATCAGCACTTCCAGCAAGGAGTGATGTCAGCCCTGTGTGAACACACATTCCAGCTCTGGCTCCTGCTCCAGGCAGCATTTCCTCAGCCTTGCGTGGAGATGTAGGTGACCCAGTGAACTCGGAATGTCCCACAGCCTCCAGCCCAGTGCCTTCACACCTGTCACTGCCACCAGCCCTGCAAGGACGCAGCATGAGGAGAGGGAACACAAGGGTGGAATTTGTTATCATATCAAACAATGTTCCTTGAGCAGCAGCACAGGGCAAATCAAGGGATGGATAAAAGGCACAAAGCACCTGCAAAGCCTGGTTTAAAATAACCCTTGAAGTAGGAAGCAGCAGCATGAATCATGGTGTATCACAAACAAGGACGGCATGCGTTTAATTTCCAGTTTATGAAGGCAGTTTTATTTATTTATGATTCTGCTTCATTGTTTACCTTATACACAGTCATGACTCACTGCTGAAGGAGCTCCAAGTCCTCTTTGGAACAGCACATTTCCTCCTTGAGGAAATGACACAAACCCATTCTGTCCCATCAGCTGAGCAGCACAGGAGGAAGGAGCAGGAGGCATCAGGAGACTTCCCAGCCACCAAACCCACTTGTGGGATCCACCTTCTTGCGGGTAGGAAACTTCTCGGTTGTTCACTGACTGTGCTGGGAAAAGTGTGCCAGCAGCAGAACTGGGCTTCAAGGCTGCAGAGCTGTCCCGTGACACATCAACAGCTGTGCCACTGTTGGGGTGCGTGTCTCTTTGGTCAGCCCGCTGATTGGCTGGACCACCCGGTGGCTGTGACATGCCTCAACAGAACCGATTTGTGAGATCTTGGCTCAGCAGCACCCCGACTTTCGCTGTCATGGCCGTGGTATAAATGAAAGAAGGGACTCTCGGAGGTTCAGGGAACAGAGGTTTATTCGGGGGTCACAGGGGAACCCCTTACCTCAGGCCCGGTGCCTCAGGAGAGACACCTCAGGAGAGACCCCAGACCTGGGCTGCAGGGGGGTTTTGTCCAGGACAGGTTCAAGGGGTGGGTACAAACTAGGAACCAATAAAACAAAGCAAAGCAACAAATGCCAACTGAATTACCTAACTACTAACAAATCAAAGGTAATTTGGGGAGGGGTCTTGGGGGAATCTGCCAACTGCAGGCCAAATCTCCTCGAAGGTTCTGGACCTTGGAGATAGGGACTCAGTGATGGACAGAGGAAAGAAGGATACATTGGAAAGGATGGGCAGGGATCATCATGGGGAAAGAACCAATAGGAAACAGTCTCTGGGCAAAGACCAGAGAGGCATAGAAACCCTTATCAACTTATGATAAGAGAAAACTCCAAGACAAGGGGCCCATATGGGGTAACTAAAACTTATACTAAACTTATAATAAAACAAAATCCTGCAATCCCACATGCCACCAGCAGGGCAGAACAGGGATTTTGGGGCAAAGCATCCTGGGTTTGCTGGAGTGGATCAAATCTGCAAGCTTTGGATACAGGGTCCATCCTCCTTGGCTCAGTGGGAGTGGGAAGTGCCCCATCACTGCCTGGTGCTGGAGTTTGTACACAGCTCGTGCTCTTTGCTGCCCTGTGGCCTCAGAGCACTCCTTGTCTTCCAAATTTGCAACAATTAATCCCATGATTTCCCTGCCAATTAAATTTCTCAATTTGGAAAAAATATATTTTAATGAAAACTAATGAGGTCCTGGCATGAAGATGATCCTCCCCCTGCTCCATGCCATGGATCCAGGGTATGTCCCAGCAATGTGATCCACTGGGCTGAGCCTGCTTTTCCAAGCCTTGTTCCCACCTCTTTTACCACTCTCTGGCTGCTCTGGGAGCATATCCTGCTCACAGGTCCTGTGCAGTGTCAGGGATGTGTTTCCATGGGTCTGGATATGTTTCTGAGGATGCTCAACTTCCATTGTGCACTACCAGCTCTCTGCTGAGTAGGAGAGGCTGTGGCTGCTGACAGGGATGAGGGTGGACTTGGAGAGGCTGGAGAAGGGCTGGGATGAAGCAGCAGAGCCCAGGAATTCCTCAGGCTGGGCTTGGTGAAGGGCTGCAGAGCTGACCTTCCTCTCCCAGGGACTGAACCATCGGGAGCTGCTTAAGGAACAGGGTGGCCTGGGGACAACACAGGGCCCAGGTGGGAGGAGGACATGGAGGGAAGGACATGGAAGGGAGGACATCACAGTGAGGACATGGCAGTGGGGGCAACACAACCAGGACTGCCGAGTAATCCCTACTTTTCCTTTCTTTTTCCCAAAAGCAAGGCAATGGAGCCAGCAGCACCATCCCACACAGGAGCATCCAGGACATCCCCAGCCCGGTCACTTCCTGGACAGCTGCTCGCTGGAGGGTGAAAGGGAGCCGCCACAGCCTCGAAGGAAACACAATCAACCACTATTTATGGCCGATTATCTAAGCCCTGCTCCAGCTTCCTGATAATTCCCTGAATTAGCTGGTGCACTTTGTTTGGCAGTGTTTTTGTCAAATATCTTGGACTACAGGGAAGGGGGGTGGGACCCAGGTGGGGGGAGCAACAGGCAGCACTGAGTGTTTAAAAGTTCCCAAGCAGGAACTACAAGGCTAATTAATTTCTCATTAAGGAAGAAGTCGAAGGATAAAGAAGAATAAACATCTAGCTTTGGGAGATGCTGTGGATCCAAAGACACGCACACACATCCCTCCCTTTTATCCCTGGAAATGAGGCCCCTTTCGTACCCCAAACACCTCGTTTCCAGCTCTTCCCTTTATCCCCAACACTCCCCTTCCCAGAGATAGTCGGGGTCACCCCAGCCCCATGTGTCACACAAATACGGGGGATTTTTTTGGGAAAATGCACAGAATTTCAGTGTTACAAGGTGACACCAGATAGGATCTTATCCCAGAATTCCCAGAATGGATTCGCATCCCTGGAAGTGTCCAAGGCCTGGTTGGACAGAGCTTGGAGCAACCTGGGATAGTGGAAGGTGTCCCTGCCCATGGCAGGGGTTGGACTGGATGAGCTTTAAGGTCCCTTCCAACCCAAATCATCCAATGTTTCTATGATCCACATTTTGGGCACCACTCAAGCTGCATCCATTCCCTGGCCATGGCACCACCCAGCCCCATCCTTCCCTTCTGTCAGCTGTGAAATAAGGTTCCAGGAGAGAAAAAACAGGGTTTGCTGCTCCCCCACTGCAGAGAGCCAGGGAAGAGCTCGGGACTCTTCCCAGGTGGTCCCATCTCTGTTCCTGCCACTTCTGTAAAGTCAGGAGAGAGAAGAGCTGCAGAATCTTCCCATGGCTTCCAGGAAAGTTGCTTGCTCAGATTTCCTTGGGAGTTGTGTGTAGTGGTTTAGGGCAAGTCTGGGAGGAAACCTCCTAAAGGGCACTCCCTCCCCTCCCCCCAACTGGTTCAGGAAAAAAAAAAAACCTCCTCAGAGAGAAGTGGAAAGAATCCTGTTTATTAAACAGGCAAAGCACTCCCCAGCACAATAAATTGAACAATACCCAATGACAAGAACTTCGTGCCGCTCTGGAGAGATGATAGATTTAGGAAAGAAGTCCCCCCTGTAGGTGGTTGCTCTGTCTCAGTCCCTCTGGTGCTGGGAAACTTTGCTGAGCAGATCTTGGTGGGTTCCAGATGCAAGCCCCCATGGCGCTCCCCCGGGTCCTCAGTCCAGAGAGATTTTAACAGTTCCAAGGGAAGGCGAAAAAAAAGAAAAAAAAAAAACAGGAAAGGAAAAAGGAGAGAAAAAAAAACAGGAGGA
>JANPWX010018523.1:161233-180497 GCA_024734555.1 Trochalopteron elliotii | reverse complement strand
CACCCCCGTTGGGGGTCCCGGGGAGTCCCGGCTCCCCCGCCCCGCTCCCACCGGTGCCGCGTTTCCCGCCGGAGCGCTTTCTAAGTGCGCCGCTGCTGTTCTTGTTGCGGGCGCGGGCGGAAGCGGGGAGACGCTTGGCGCGCGGACCGGAAGCGGCGCGGGTGGTGCGATGGCGGGGCTGTCGATGCGGGACCCCGCCGTGGATCGGTCCCTGCGCTCCGTGTTCGGTGAGGCCGCAGGGGCGGGACCGCGACCTGCAAAGGGAAAGGGGCATGGACGGGCAAGGGCAAGGGCAGAGGCAGGCGGGGGAAGGCGGGTTTTCCTCCCATCGCCGTCGGGGCCGGTACCTGCCGCGCTGACCGGCGGCACCGTCTGTCTCCGCAGTTGGGAACATCCCGTATGAGGCCACGGAGGAACAGCTGAAGGACATTTTCTCGGAGGTTGGGCCCGTGGTCAGCTTTAGGTGAGAGCGGCCGCAGGCCTCCCCCGGGTCCCCCTGCTCGGCGCAGACCGAGCCCCGCGGGCTCCGCGGAGCCGGACTTGGAACCGTGGAATCGTAAATACTTAACGTTGGGAAAGGCCTCTAAAACCATCCAGCCCAACCATTCCCTCAGCACTGCCAAGCCCACCGTGTCTCCAAGTGCCACATGCACACACCTTTTGACCACTTCCAGGGATGGCGACTCCGCCACTGCCTTGGGCTGCTTGTTCTAATGCTTAACAACCGCTTTGGCGAAGAAACTTTGCCTAATATCCCATCTAAACCTCCCCGCCCCCCCCGAGGCTATTTCCTCATGCAGAGCATGAGGAAACACAACCCCAGCATCTGTGGGGGTTGTGAGGATGGGCCAGCTGTGCTCAGGGCAGAGGGACTGAGTGGCTGTGCCAGGGTCACCTGGAGATGGAGCACAATGTCCCGAGCACAGCAGATGGATGGATATGGGTACACAGTTCTGGGCTGAAGGAGCCACCCTACTGTGTCTGATAAGTGCTCCGGTCCTGGTCAGGTTCTGTACTCCTCACTCCCATCCCTGTGCCTCTCAGAGGTGTTTTCCATGCTTGGCACCAGGCCCTGGAGAGCTCTCAGTTAAGGTTTTGGGAGTTGGGGAGCACCCAGTCCTGTCCTGTGCCTTGTGGGGTCATGGCAGGCACAGAGCTGGCACTTGTGGGCTTCCTGCACACCACAGCTTTGGGAACACCCATGCCAGGAGCCAGCAGGCCCTTTGGCTTTGACATAGGCCTGACTGCTGTGTGCCTTGGGCTGGCTCGGGAGCCTTCCCTCTGCTCCCAGCACTCCTGCGGGCTCTAGCCCCGTATCCCCTCTGTAGCTGTGGGAGCCATGGGCACAGTGGGATGCCTACACTGCCCTCAGCAGCGGCATTGCTCTGCTCACCACACAGGCTGGTGTACGACAGGGAGACAGGGAAGCCCAAGGGCTATGGCTTCTGTGAGTACCAGGACCAGGAGACGGCGCTCAGTGCCATGCGCAACCTCAACGGGCGCGAGTTCAGCGGCCGGGCCCTGCGCGTCGACAATGCTGCCAGCGAGAAGAACAAGGAGGAGCTCAAGAGTGAGTTGGGCTTTTGGGGTCTCATGCTGGGCCTGGCCTTGGCAGCACTGCAGGGCATGTCTCTTCTGCCAGGCTGGCAGAGCTGACCTGCTCTGAGAGGTATTGCAAGTAGTTTCCCAGAGGGATGCATGAGCTCAGCTCTGTGTTTTCACTCCCAGATGATCACAGAATCACAGAATTATTTAGGTTGGAAAAGGTTTCTAAAGGTCATGGTCCAACCTTTGGCCAAACACTGCTGCATCAACTAGACTGGAGCACTAAATGCCACATCCAGTCTTTACTTTAACGCTTCCAGGAACAGTGACTCCACAACCTCCCTGAGCAGCCTGTTCTGATGCCTAATCACCCCTTCTATGAAGAAATTCTTCCTAACATCTCCCTGTTTTCACTGCCTCCTTTTCCCCCAATGGGCTGGTGTTCCCCTCCTGATGAGCCCATTACATGCGCTGTTCATGTTGCAGTACGAAGTCACCAACTGTATTGCAGGCTTGGGCACAGGAGCACCCATCATAGAGTCACCCTATGGGGACCCTGTCAACCCAGAGGATGCCCCTGAGTCCATCAGCCGGGCAGTGGCCAGCCTGCCACCCGAGCAGATGTTTGAGCTGATGAAGCAGATGAAGGTGAGTGCAGGAGGGTCATGCTCCCTGTGTGAGCACAGCTCCTCCCACCACTGCCCACCCCCTCCCAGCCCATCACGCCTTGTCAGAACTCTCATCAGTGCCTGTCTTCTCAGCTGTGTGTCCAGAACAGCCCCCAGGAAGCCAGGAACATGCTGCTCCAGAACCCACAGCTGGCTTATGCACTGCTGCAGGCCCAGGTGGTCATGAGGATCGTCGACCCAGAGATCGCGCTGGTTTGTCCCTTGCTGCTCATCTGGGGTTGGAAGGATATTGGTGGTAGCCTTCGTGGTGTGGCAGTGGAAAAGAACTTCTTTCTTCTTCTTCCTCCCCTAGAAAATCCTGCATCGCCAGACCAGTGTTCCTCCTCTGATCCCAGGCAACCAGCAGCCAGTGCCAGGACAGGGGCCTGGGCCAGGACCGGGGCCTGGGCCAGGGCCCAACGCGCAGCTGAACCCACAGAATACCCCATCGTCCCAGCCACAGCCCATAGTAAGAGCCTGCACAACACGAGCTGTGTAGGAGAAATGGGCAGTGCCAGCTCCAGCTCTCCCAGCTGGGCACGTGCCCAGGTGTCGGGGTGTCCCTGAGATCCAGTGTCTCTCCCGGGCAGGGTGGGATGCACATCAACGGCGCTCCTCCTCTGATGCAGCCACCCATGCAGGGAGGAGTGCCAGCCCCAGGACAGATGGCAGCCCCTGTGCAGGGCCCAGGCCCTGGCCCCATGGCTCCAGGAGGTGAGTTTGGGCCAAGCTGCCCCACCTGTGAGCACACGGGTCCTGCAGACACCCCCCTCTGCCTTCCCCCTAACCAGAGGGCTCAGCCCTGTGAGAACACATGTAATCCTGTACTGTGCATTGTGGTTGTGCTGCTGCCAGAGGTGGGCTGCAAAGTTGGATTATCCCTGGGGGGAAGCAACACCAAGGGAATAAACCTCCAGATGCTCCCCCAGGAGCTGGGAGTGAGAAGGTGTTTGGGGGCAAAGGAATGGGTTAGTCATCAGGGATGGCTGAGGAGGGGTCTGATCTCTGCCTGTCCCCTCTCAGGTGGAATGCAGCCACAGGTTGGGATGCCGGGTGCAGGGCCTGTCCCCTTGGAGCGCGGACAAGGTAAAGCAGACGTGTGTAGTGTTGTGTGTGGTGTGAGCCTCACTCCAGTGAGCAGTGCTGTGCCCCAGCTGTCTGCAGCCTTGCTGTGCCCAGCCCCGGGGCTGTGCCTGGGTTTGTTCACTGAGGCACAAGGCTGTGGTAGCAGCTCCCTGGCTCCCAGGGCTCAGCCCATGCCCCGATTGGCTCCCAGCTCGTTCTGCGCCGTGTTGTGCAGTCGTGCCCTGGAAGCCAGGAGAGCTGCCTGTCCCCACCGAGCGGGATGTGCCTGTGTTTTCCACCTCTGCAAGTCCATGTCTGTCCCTGTGCTTGTGTGGGCAGGCAGAGCTTGCTCTTCTCTGGTCCTTGTCCTGCTCCTTTGCTGCCTGGGTGCTGGGAAGCAGCTGGTGCGGCCACCACGTCCTCCTGCGCCGTGCCCAGCAGAGGGAGCTGGGTCTCTGTTTTGGCTTGAGGCTTGTCAGAGACTTTCCGGAGAGTGACGGCTGGGCTTTCCCTCCGCAGGCACGGTCTGTATGGCCCAGCCCTGGGGCCTGATTCCTTACGGTTCACATGTTGCCATACGTAGGTTAGTACAACCCAGGTGTTCCTGTTCTCCCAGGAACAACACATGCAGACACCTGTCACCTCTGTTTCCTTGACTTCTATCCTAGGCCTTGTTTCAGCAACATGGCAAACCTAGTCTGAGATCCTTTGGCCTTAGGGGCAGCTGACTCTCATTTTCTTTGGGGTGGGCACTGTCTTCCTGAAAGATACCTGATAGTTCTTGGCACCCAAAAAGTTCTGGAGAGCAGAAGCTGGGTGTGTGTTATGGGGCCAGCATGGCCCCACAAAATGCTGCATCTCTCAGCAGGATGTCTTCTCTCCCTGCCTCTCTCCCTGAGTGAAGGAAGAAGTGTGCCACACTGGCTGTCCTGCCTGTGGTGACAAAGGTGGTGTTAACGGAAGAGGTTGATAAAGCCAGACTTGCAACATTTTCTCTGTAGGTTTTCCTGGGGACTTCAGGGAGCGTGATCCTGCAGGCAGCAGTGTCCCCAAAGCTGGTCGGTGCATGTGTGCATACACTATTTTATGTGTCTGCTCTTTCCCTCTTTTCCTGCTGCTTGCCCAGGGAACCTGCAGCTCTCGCCTGTGGGACCTGCCAGGCCTGCGTCTATTGAACACGTTCAAGGTATCCCAGCACCCGCCAGCTCCCTCTTCCCATGGAGCTCGTTGTGGAGTGTGCAGAGAGCAGGTCTCACCTTGCTGTCCTCAGGGCCAGGGACTGGCATGTCACTCCTTGTAGCCTGACAGCAATAAGAGAAGATAAAGGAGGCAGGATTTCCTCTAGGGCTACAGGAGAGAACAGGCTAGAACCATGCACAGAGCCTCCAGTGGAAAAGGAGAGCCTGTTTAGAAAGGGCTTTTGCCTAAGATCCAGCCCCCTTTGACACTGTGCTTCCAGGAGCCTTCCAGGTCTTGCTTTGCTCCTGGCCCCACATCAGCAGGGTGTTGATGCCCATGCTTGTAGGGATTGCCATGGGGCACTCATGCTTGGTTTGGCCCCTGGTGCCATAAGGAACCTGAGATAAAACCAGAGAAGAAAAAGAAAGGAATAAAATTGGCAGACAGGGAAGGGGCTTTGATGTGCTCCAGCCTTGTGTGTGGGGCTGCATCCCCAGCAGACAGCACAGCTCAGGGGAGCAGTGTGGCTGCTCCACACCTAGCCTGAGAGTGCCAGGCACAGTCTTGGCATGGCACTGGTCATGCAGATCCTCATGAGTTCTTGTGTGTCTCCCTGGCAGTGCCCATGCCAGACCTGAGGGCCCCTATGCAGCGTGGACCTCTACCTGCTAGTGGCCCATCGCCCCGAGGCCTTTTGGGAGATGCCCCGAATGACCCTCGCGGAGGGACCCTGCTCTCAGTCACTGGAGAAGTGGAGCCCAGGTGAGGGGAGAGGGAAGGAGAGGAGCCCTTGGCACTGTCCCCTGCCCAAGGGTAACCTCTCGCTGAGGACAGGGATGGCACCAGCCTTCCGGGAGTCGCTACTGCCTGGTTGGAGGCCTGTGTGCTGCCAACAATGGGGGCTGGCCCGTTTCCCCGGGGAAGGGATATCCCCGGGGTGATGGCAGCTGCCCTGTGGCATGGGGCCACCAGCACCCATCCCTGTGCCAGCCTCGCCCTCCTCCCCTGCGGCTTTGGGGGCAATCCCATCACTCTGCCCAGACCGTGCCAAGCCAGTGTCTGATTCACACTCTCTCGCTTTTTCTCCTCCTCCTGCTTTGCTCTCCTCGTCTCTCTGCGTCAGAGGTTACCTTGGGCCGCCCCACCAGGGAGCCCCTATGCACCATATGCCTGGTCATGACAGCCGTGGCCCCCCCCATGAGATGAGGGGGGGACCCATGGGAGAACCCCGACCACTGATGGGAGAGCCACGGGGGCCCTTGATGGATGCTCGAGGTGAGAGAGGGGGCATGAAATACTGGGTGGCTTGGATTGTACAGGCAAGAAGTCAAGAGTGGAGCTGGCTACCCCAACCCAAGGCATAGAAAAGGGGTTTGGGCAGTGAAATGACTGACTCCAGGCGAGGAGGGACAGTCCCAGGGTGCAAGGGACTTTCTCCAGGCATGTCCCCTCTGCCCCCAGCCCTGCACCTCTTGGGTGCTTGCTGGCCCCCAGACAAAGGAGGCGACAGACTCACTCCCACACTTCCTGCAGCACTGCTTCCTTCAGGAGCTTACCTTGTGTTTCCTCTGCAGTTGGAAGAGATCCCCGAGGGCTGGAGCCCCGAGTGATGGAGGCGCGAAGCCTGGAGCCGCGAGTGCTGGAAGCCAGGGCCATGGAGGCCAGGGTCCTGGAGCCCCGGGGCCTGGAGCCTCGAGGGCCTGGTCCCAACCCACGTGGCCCAATGCCTGGTGGGATACAGGGTCCTGGGCCACTTAACATGGGAGCCAGTGGCCCGCAGGGGCCCCGCCAGGTACACGTCTCTGCTCAGCTGGTTGGGCACCGACAGCATCCTGTGGGCTGGGGGGAGTGTCCCACAGAGCAGCAGCTCTGGGAAGCACCAGACTTTGTCACTGGCTCTGAGGGGTCAGGGCATCTGTCCCATTTCCCTAGGCTCTGCCCATCAGCTGGGGACAGGACAAGGTTCAGGCCTCTCTCCACCTCTTCCTGAGATGCAGGAAGGAGCACAGGAGTTGGGAGAGGAGAGCACATAAAATACACTCTCTCTTCATGCTTGGGCATCTTCAAGCAGTCCATGAGGGCATCCATCTGATCATCTGTTTTACCTTCCTGGATTTGTATGCCTGAGTCCAGAGACCCCTCAGTTCTTAACTCCTCTTTTACTCCCCCAGGTTCCTAACATGGCTGGGGCAGGCATGCAGGGAGGAGGCATTCCTGGGGCAGGAGTCCAAGGAGCTGGTCAGCCTGGAGGCTTTAGCCCTGGACAGAGCCAGGTCACCCCCCAGGATCACGAGAAGGTGAGAGAACAAAAGAGAAAGGGTGAGACAGTAGGAGCAGCTTTTCCTGTGTCCCTTTCTGTGGTGGGGTCAGCCCCTTCCTGGCTCTGGTATGCTGTGGCTGCTCTGGTAGGGAGAGCAGCCTGATCTCTGACCCCTCTTTCCCTACAGGCAGCACTGATCATGCAGGTCCTGCAGCTGACAGCAGACCAGATCGCCATGCTGCCCCCAGAACAGCGGCAGAGCATCCTCATTCTGAAGGAGCAAATCCAGAAATCCACGGGGGCACCCTGACAGGTAATGTCCTTAACCTGGTCTCACGCTGTGGCTGTTTCCCTCCAGTAAAACAGCTGCCTAGGATGGGACTGTGCCCTGCTTCCCTCTGTGCTGGACTCACCCTCCTCCCCTTCATTCTGGCAGGCACAAGATGGAGATGCCATGCGCCTGGATAGAGGTGATGCTCCCTGGCAGCTGCTTCCCATTGCTATTCTGAGCTGATGGTGCATTTTGGGAGAGGTTGTGTCACCCTCAAGATGTTTTTCCCTCCAGTTCATCCTTTTTTTTTTTTCTGTGTATATTTTACGATGTTTGAAATAAAGTGGGAGGAGGGTTTGAGTAAATCCATGTCCCTGGCTGCCTTGTTTGGTCTCTCATGGAGGCCAGGATGGGAGTGTTGGGTTCTGGGAGCAGTGTGGCCTGGCTCCAGTCTTGTCCAAACCACTTGCCATCCTCCCTCCTCCCCACACCAGGGCAAGAACTAGTAACGAAATTTCTTGTGCCGTGCTGTTTACAGGGGTGTAGGGGAAGGGCAGGACAGAGAGCTTGGTTTTCTATCCCTGCTGGCAGGGCAGGAAGGGCTCTGGATCCGACTGCAGTATCACTTACCACGCCAGCCTGCTCAGGGTTTCCGTTTTGCATATGCTGGAGCAGAACCTGGTGTGAGCTGCAGTGGGAGCTGAGCTGTGTGCTGGATACAGGCTGGCTCTGGGGGTGCTAGGGTGGCAGCAAGCCCCTGCAGAGGGGTGTCTGATCCTGCACCCCAGAGGGTTTGCTAGCGGCCAGCTCTTCTATTGCAACCCTACAAGGGGGCAGAGCATGGGCTTCTTTGTACCTGCACAGCTGAGTCACCACGGAGGCTTTCATTACAAAGAAAAGGAAGTTTAATTTATTCTTATACAAAAGACTCTTTAGACCCTGAGGGGCATGTTTGACCCCTGACACCTGCGTGGATGCCCTTGTCCCATCCCCATCCCATGGTTCTGCCCAACCCGCTGGGCTCCCACTGCTTTCCGCTGCTCCAGCAGCAGCATGGAATGAGCCTCTGGTTTCCCAGTGAGGGGAGTGGGTGGAGCTACAGGCCCACTTGCTCCATGAGGACCCATTGTACACCAGGACAGGCAGGCAGCAGTCTTTGAACCTGAAATTTCTCATGGAGATGGAGTACCATGCTGTGTCTTGCCTGGCTTCAGTGCGTGCACAGATGCTTATCCCTGGCCTTGCTTTGGAAAAGGCTTGAGGCAATATAGTCAGGGTCCCTGTCTGCTGGGGCACCAGCCTCACTGCCACTTAAAAGTTTCCCTTGTTGAAGTAGAATTTGACCTTCCTGGGGTCCAGGCTGGAGTGTTGGTGGCAAGACTTCTGCAGGCTCTTTGCCAGGGCCTCCGGCCCACAGAGGAACACACCGACCACTGACCTGCAAACAGCACAGGGAGGTCAATGCCAGGTGGGCAACTCAGGGAAAAGTGATTCAAAAGCTTTTTGGGCTCCCTGCAGGGGATAGCACACCTCTCCCAAAAGCCAGCCCAGTGCTGAGTGCCAGGGTAGAGGGAGTGCCTCCAACTCCAACATCCCGAATTCCCTGCTCAGCTCTCACCTGGGGTGGGCTGCAACCACCGCTGCAAACTCCATGTTCCACATGGGCCGCCTGAAGATGGTTTTGTGCCTGAGGCCCATCACTGTGTCCGTAGCGGTGTCAAAGTGGAACACCACGTTGTTGGCCTGGGTAGGCAGGGATGGTGAGAACTCCAGGCACCACTCATGAGCCCCCCTCCAGTCCCTCACCACAGAGGAGCATCCATTGTTGATCCTACCAAATACTGTGCCTGGACTTTGTGCCTAAAAGCCATTGTCATGCTGCCCTTCCTGCCCAGCTTGTCCACCCTGTGTCCCCCTCTTGCAGCCATGCCAGCCTATGGTTGACTCACAATGCTGGTGTTCCAGCCAGTGAGGAAGAGACGGTAGGTGAGGAAATCTGCCTTGCCCTATTCACCCATCTTTTGCTCCAGTGAGGCAAGCAGGTCGTTGAACCAGGCAAAGGCTCCTGTGTCCCAGCAGAGCCAGTAGAAGTAGATCTGGGATGCAGGGGGAGAGGGATTGCTCAAGGTGGAGCAGAGCCAGAGGGAGAAACCCACAGCTGTTCCCATGGGATGCTCCGTATGTACCTTCTTGGTCTTGAGGGTCTGGTCAGCCTGCTGGAACTTGTACCAGATGGACTTGAGGACGGAGGCGAAGGGGGTGACACCGATGCCCGCTCCAACCAGTGTGGCCACCTCGTACTGGAACACATCTTTGCTGGCCATGCCAAAGGGACCATCCACCTTGATCCTGGCCAAAGCAGGGCCTAGGTGAGAGGTACAGCCTCCCCAAATCCCTGGCATGACCTGTTGGGCCCTCCCCAGCCTACCTGGGTGTTTCCAATTGGAAGGTGTCAATGAGATGCTCTGTCCAGTTGCCAGCCACCTGGATGTGGATGGAGAAGTCCTCCTTGGGTGCAGAGGTGAGGGTGAAGGGGGGTGCCACTCCAGCGGGGAGATGACGGGGCAGTTGACAAAGATGTACTGCCCCACCTCCATGCAGAAGCCCTTCTGCATCTGCAGCTCCAGCATGCAGGCAGGGTGCATGACCACCTGGAGGCACAGGCAGGGCTCAATGCCCAGCCTGGCCCCTGCCCCTAGGAAGGGGCTGTGGCTGTGGCCCCTGCCTGCCTCCCCATGGCCACCACAGTGAGGAGCTGTGGCACTGGTGACTCCAAGGGTAGGAGCTGGCAGAGGAACAGGCTCCTGCACCACCCACCTTGGTGACAACCACCTTCTGCTGTGCATGCCAGACCCGCAGGATCCACTCAAAGACATAGAGGATCATGGGGGCAAGAACCCACTTCCAGGACTGTGAAGATGGAGGAGAGCAAAGGTTTGGGAAGGGCCAGGGCCAGAGCATCCCAAGGGCAAAGAAAGAGCTTCTCCCCCACAGCCATCCCACCACTGCCCTACCTTGGCAGGGATGCTCCCAAACTCGAGGTCTTTGCAGCAGTTGTGGGTGCTGTTTTGTTCCCGCTGTGTGAGGTACTTGGTGCAGTAATGGGGGTGCACCTCTGCCATGCTCTGCTCCGTCTGTCCATGCACCAGCCCACTGCAGGGAGGTGAGGGATGAGCCCAGGGGCCAGCTTCTGCCCCCAGCCAGGGCTGAGCCACACTGTGAGGCCAGCTGAGCTAGTCCGCCCTGGGAATGGCAGTTCACAGCCCCACTGGACTCTGCCTGCAGCTGCCCCACCAGAGGTCTCTGTCCACTGCCCCTTGCTGTCCTGCCCTGGGGAGTGGTGAGGAGCCTTACATGATGCCGTGGATGAGGCCAGTGAAGTAGACGAGGAAGAGGTGGTGTGTGTACCAGAAGAGCTCAAAGTAGTTCCTGCGGATGAACTCAGTGGAGGACGTAACCATGAGGATGAGTGCCAGTGTGATGATCAGCCCCGGGATGGTTGTGAAAGCCACATACTCAACGGTCTGCAGGGGCAGCAGGGTGGGTTAGGGGAGCAGGGGACAGGTTGTGGTGGGTTGCTGGATGCCAAGGCCACACTCACAGTCTGGTTGGAGTGGATGGGGTTCAGCCACTTGCTGCCCTGCAGGTGCATCTTGGAGAGGACAGCAGGGAGGCTGCCGTCAGTGGCTTGATGGCTCTGGTTGTAGTGTTCCAGGTTGAAGAGGTGGGCGATGGTATGCACAGCTGGACAGGGGACAGTCACTCACCAGGCAGCTCCCAGTCCCCACTGTTGCCCCATCCCAGTCCAGGGGGTACCTGTGAGCAGGGCCAGTGTGTAGGCCACCAGCTTGTGGAAGGTGAGGTTGTGGTCCAGCTGCTTCCGCAATGTCTGCCTGCAGCACTGCAGGGAGAGGCAGCGGTGTCAGGATGGGAACAGGGATGGGGACGGCCACACTGGCTGTGCCGCCATGGGACACTCACCAAGCAGGTCCCACGGAGAAAGGAGAGCAGGTTGCGGCAGACGGGCAGTGGGATCAGCATGCTGTTGAAGTTGAAGCACTTGACTGATGCTTGAGCCCACGCCAAGGCAGACTGGAGAGAAGAGAGGAGTGAGCACCACTGTCATGTTGTGCTGTGCCAGGACTGGGTCAGGATGGGGCCAATCAGTGCTGAGCTGGGACTGAGTGATGCTAGTCTGGGAACTGGGATGGAGAGATGCTGGGCTGGTATGGGGACTGGGAGGGGTGATGCTAGGCTGGGCTGGGATGCTGTTGGGCTGAGACCAGACAGGGATCAAGAGAGGGACTAGCATGGTGCAATGCCAGGCCGCGAAGTGGGATGGAATGATGGTGGGCTGGAAGAGGACAACGTGAAAAGGGTGTGGGATATTGCAGCCCCCACCCCACTGTAGCAGGGCCCTGAGGGGCTTGTCTGCCTGGGCAGGCAGGGTGCCGTGGAGGAGCACCTTACCCCAAGGATGGCCCTGGTGCAGAAATACCGCTTGTCCCGGTCAAAGAACAGAAAGTAGTAGGTGAAGAGGAAGATGTTAATGCCCAGCCAGGTTGCCTGTGGGGGAAAGTCACAGCCTCATGAGGGACCCTGTCCCAGGAGCCTCTCACTCTGCAGCACTCAGGACCAGGTGCAGCCAGAGGGTGTCAGGACAGTGTATCTGGTCCTGTTTCCTTATGAGCTGCCCTGTCACGCACAGAGCTGGGACACAGGGCCAAAGGTGGGGAGAGGTGTGGAAGTCTTGCAGAATTGCTATCTTGTCACACACTGCCCTGTGCATCACCCATGCATGAGGAAGGAGGAAAGGCAGGAGCAGGAAACTCCCGTGTA
This sequence comes from Trochalopteron elliotii, assembly GCA_024734555.1. NCBI lineage: Eukaryota > Metazoa > Chordata > Aves > Passeriformes > Leiothrichidae > Trochalopteron > Trochalopteron elliotii. The sequence continues at coordinate 168,670 of JANPWX010018523.1, read as the reverse complement.
ACGTGAGGGAAAGCAGATCTGGAGGGTGGTCAGGACTGTGTGGGAAATATTCTGGGAGAAGGAAGTTTCACAGGGAGCTGGCTCACCTGATTCCACTGTGCTGCTGTCCCCTGCCTAACCCCACTGCACCCCACACTGCCGCCTCTCACAGCCACTGAATTTTTGCAGAGGTCCCAAAAAAACCACCCTGGTGTGTATTTGGGTTTTGGCTGTTTTCTTTTTTAAGTAACTTAAAAAATTAAAATAGCCCAACTGTCTGTAAACCCCTATGTTCCCATGCATTCACAGCTCCTCACACAGTGCTGAATGGCTGATGGGTGCTGGCCAGGCAAGCTCTGTTGCACCAGAGATGCTGCAGCATGGCAGTGGCAGATGGTCCCTTCTGTGCCAGCTCTTCACCCTGCCATGAGTTCTCACAGGATCCTCCTCCTTTCACAAGGGGAGAAGAGGCACATGGGAGGCTCCCAGCCAAAATGGCTGGGCAAAGCAGCAGCATTTTTAAGTTTTCCAGTATCCCCTTTCCCATGAGCTGTTTTCCCTGAGACTTCAGTTTTCCAGAGCCCATCCCTCCCCTGGCTGCCGGGGTACGCGGGTTGGCAGAGCAGAGGGGATGCTTGTCTCTCCCCACAGCCCAGCCCCAGGGCAGCTCAGCTCATCAGTCCCCATCTCCCCCATGAGCCCCCCCAGGGCCCGTAGCCCCCAGAGTCCCCCCGCATCACGCTACCCCACTGAGCCCCCAGCCCCACACACTCATGAGGACGGCAGCTGAGAACCAGTGGTTGACCAGCCAGTTGCCCATGGTGCGATGTCCCCGCGCCTGCAGCTGCCTGCCCACACCCGCCCATGTCTGCCCGAAGTTTTATGGAGGCAGCAGGCAGTGCGACAGTCCTGGCCGTGGGAATGGCACCACAGGGACTTTCCCCTGAGAAGACTTTAAGTAAATGCTGGTGGTTTCAAAGGCCACCTTCCAGGAAGGCAGGGCTGACCCAATCGGCCAACTCTGAAACGAGCCCCTTGTGCTGGCCAGAGATGACCCCCCGCTGAGAGATCCCCCGTGGCCCCATGGCTGGGTGACACAGGATGTCTGTCTGCTCTCCTGGGGTTTTGCAACCTCTGAGGACAAAAACGGGCTTTTTTTTGTAAGGTAGGAATTTCCTGAGAAGTTGCAGAGGATCCGTCCTGTGCCTGGCTTAACAGCTGTTTTCCCTGGCCTCCCTCACCAGCCTCCACTGCCCGTTTTGCAGGGAAACCACCAAAGGAAGAGAAGCATCCTGGGGTCACGGTATTGCACTGGTGCCAGGATCCAGTCCAGGCATCCATTACAGGGCAGGTGATTTAAGACCAAGCACCACTTGTGCTGTACCTCTATGGGCCTCCCAGGGCTGATGAGCATCCTCAGTCCAGCACTCAAACAGAGCTGATCCCAAAAATGGGTGCTGGGGTGGGACATGTCACACTCCTGTTTTGGGGCCAGGATGCCTGGGTCCCATCAGCACCCACTGCCACTGCTGTGCCAGCCACCCTTCCCCTCCTGCCTGCCCTCCACTGCAGGGCCCTGAGCTCTGGGGTGTCCAGTGCTCCAGCTGGGAAGAGCAGCCTGTTCTGGGCCCCTGAGCCTGGAGGAACAGGTCAGACAGGCTTGCTCCTTGCTGGCATGCTGCTCTCTCCTGGCCTGCAGCCATGGCATCGCTGACAGAAGCACAGGATGAGGCCAGCCCCCATCCTGCCATGCTCCTGGATCTTATGGGCTCCATGGAGGGGCTCCTCCCATCCCCACTTCCCACTGGCACAGCCCCATTTCGGTGCCTGTAAATGAGAGGGTTACATGGACAGCAGGTGTGTGTGCCCGTGCCAGCCCCAGCGGGACGGTCCCCACCCTCCGTGTGAGTCACTGCCAGCACCCAGACATACAGCTACAGCAAAGTTTCTTTACTGCTTAAAACAGTCCCAGTGGCACCCATGGCCCAAGGTCACCGTATGCACCATAGCAGCAGGTGGGGGGTGTCGGGGCACCCCAGGGGCTGTGCACCATGTGGCAGCCAGCTGCAGGAGCAACTGGTTTGGGCACCCCATAAGTCGTAGAATTGTAGAATCGTAGAATAGTTTGGGTTGGAAGGGACCTCTAAAGGCCATCTAGTTCAACTCTAGAGATGGGCAGGGACGTCTTCAACTAGGCCAGGTTTCTCAGAGCCTATCCAACCTGGCCTTGAATGACATCCACCATCTCTCTGGGCAACATGTGCCAGTCCCTCACCATTCTCATTTTAAAAAACTTCCTTATGTCCAATCCAAATCAACCCTCCTTCGTGTTCATATGAGTGGTCCTGAGTGGGCAAGCACACTCCTGTCCCCCTGCCACCATGGGGATACACTGGGACCTGCTGCCATTGCAGGACCAGGCAGCACTTGGACTGTGCCACAAGCATCCTCTGGCTGCTGGCGCAGCCCTGTGCTGCCCATCCTCATGTCCGTAGCTGGCTGGAGGAGCCAGGTGCTCAGACAATGCTGTGCCTCACGCCGGGTTCAAAGGGTGCCTCGAGGCACAGAGGGGTCCCTGCTGGGTGCCGGCAGCAGCACACACAGTGCAGGAAGTCAGTGACATTGTGCCGGAAGAGCTGGCGGCAGGGGTGCAGGTACTGGAAGAAGAGGAGCATGAAGTAGATGCCCAGGCAGTAGCCGAGGAGCAGCTGCAGCACCAGCAGTGCAGTGCAGACGTTCTCATAGACATCAGTCTTGAAGAAGTACCAGAGGATGACGAGGGCTGTGTTCTCCACCAGCCGGGCCATGTAGTACACGGCCAGGCGGCCCCAGTTCTGTGACTTGTCGATGAGGTCCCGGTCAGCCAGCTTGAGCTGCACAGCTGACCAGCAGAACATGTTGATGCTGGAGTAGAGGAGGGTGAAGGCACAGAGCACCACCACCGTGCCCAGGCGGCTGAAGTTCTTCTCAATGTTGTCAGGCAAGCGGTGGCCGCTGCACCAGAACTGCACCCAGGGCAAGAAGAAGACCACCAGGAGGTTGGCCAGGGCAACGGGGATGATCCAGTGCTTGAAGACAGTGCTGAAGAGCACGAGGACGGCAATGCGGGTGGAGATCTCCAGGCTGCGCCACAGCACAATGCAGAGGAAGGCCAGTGGCTGCAGCTGGACCTTGTAGTCATCATACTTGACCTGGATGGCCAGGATGTTGCAGACGAGTGCTCCGTAGGTGACTGACACCAGGCAGATGGCCATGAGGATGGCTGCAGAGGGAGAGAGCAGGGGAGTCAGGTAGTGTTGGAGACCAGGTTGTGTCCAGCCTCTCCACTGCCTGGGGTGCAAAGTGTGGGGTGACAACCCCAGGTGGGAAACATGGGGTGCCATTCCTGGGTGAGAAGTACAGGGTGCCAAATGCCTGGGCTCACAGCAGAAGGCTCAGCATGACACTGCCAGAACAGCTCATGGGTGGTGGTGACAGTCCTCATGATGAGGTGGCTGTGGGGGAAGTTGCTGGCAGCAGGAGGCTCAGAACCCAAAGGTTCTCCCTACACCAATAAAACACAAGCCTTGGCCAAACCGGAGCCATTTCTGTGGTTGGACCATGCCTCAACACCCCTGCCCTGTGCAGGAAATGCTGCTCAAGGGTAAGTGGGGCACAGTCTGTGCTGCGAGGGCCCCTCTGCCTTCATCCCAGCCAAGAGCCGCACCACTGTAGCCCCAGAGGCATCCCAAGAGCCAGCCCTATCCGAGGGCTGCAAAGCCAAGGTCATTTGTAGGGAATACTGGCAGCTGCTCACATTCAGCACAGCCAGGAATACCATGGAGAAAAATAGAAGAGTGCAACTGGTCCAATCCATGGTGGCTGCCAGCTGCAGGGCTGAGCTGACACTCCAGCTGTGAGGGAATCACCCAAAACACATAATTTGGTATTTACTTCCCACATCTACTGCTAGAGGAGCACAGGCACTCATTCTTTCTGTGCATCTGCAACTCCCCAAAATGCCTTTTCAGAGGGCTGTGGCAAATTAGGGGATTTCTACAGGGCATCTCCTGTGCTTCCCTTTTCATGCACCTGCTGTGGGCACAGACGACAAGGTCTGGGCTCCCAGCACTGCTGGGAGAGCAGGTGGGTGAGGGCAGCTCCTTCACCCAGCACTGTAATTGGAATGGTGCAGGAGCACACCTGTGTGCCCAGCTCGGTGCCAAGCCAAAATGGGAGTTAAGTTTGCTCTGGCATATCCACCCCCAAGCACATAAACATCTTGGGAGCAGGCAAGAGAGCCTTGGAGTGGGAGTGCTCGTCTGGGAGCTCTGGCTGCTGTAAAATGTGCAGAAATAAATACAGTGGAGGGACTTGAGGGAAGTCAGAGCCTGTAGATAGATGGAAAAAAAATGAATAGAGACTGGAACAGGCTAGGGCAGGGACCTGACCCTCTTATGAGACATGGCACTGGGTGGATGGCTTGGTTCTTTGAGGGCAGATAGTCACAAGCATGGGACTGGGAGCAGAGCCTGGCACCTCAGTCATGCCTACTCTTTCCCACTTTGCATCACTGCAAGCAGGAAAGAAGAGAGCTGATGGCCTCCTAACTTCTGTGGGTTGTGCTCCACATTTAGGGGAGTCCAGTGGAAGCTGTGTTCCTGGGAACGACTTTTTGGATTGCCTGGATGTCACACCAGCACAAGCAGCTAAGGAGCTGCCACCGTGCCCTGGTGGGGTTCCTGGGGAGTCCACGTGCCAGGCGCCCTTACCTCGGGCAACAGGGACATACTTCTCCAAGACGCTGATGTAGAGCTGGAGAGTGAGCTGCGGGGTGGAGCCCAGGAAGGCCTGGATGACTGCCATGCACTTGAAGGCGTTATGGTGTGTAGCCAGGCAGCGCTCTGAGTGGCCCACCTCCTGCTCCATCTCCACCTCGTAGCCTTTCCGCAGCTGCCGCTTGCGGGTGATAGTGACGTAGGGCTCCTCCTCCCTCCCTGACCAGCAGTACACCAGCAGGGCCTCCACACACCTGTGGGGACACAGGAGTTGTCACCCCGCCAGCTTTCCTGCTGTCCCGCACTGCCAGCACCTCTAGCCCCACCTTGCCTGGTGCTGGCCAGATCCCACTCCTGCTGAGTGCAGCCCAACTGTTTTGGGCAACTGTCCAGCAGTACTGTGGGCAGGCCCTGACTGGTCACACCAGGACCATGGGGATGCCCAGTGGCTGCTCCTCTGCTCCAGCATTCAGGGTGAATCATGTGTAGCAGGGGGGCAACAACTGCTCCAGCAAGGGGTGAAACAGCTGCTGGAAGAGGTGCAGCATCCAGGGTACAAAGCAGTGACTGCTGGGAGCTACAGCTACAGGAAGGTGTTAATCACCCTTGGGTTCTGTTTTCCCAACTGGCAAAAACCTCTTCCTCTAAGCAGAGGCAAAAGAAACTCTGAAATATCAGAGTTGAATATCAGAGTTTTCTTTGATCTCTCATCTTGAGCAGAAGGCAGCTTCCACACTTCCTCCCTGGTGGGGACAGCAGGAAGGAGAGCACAGGGTGAAGCCGTGTGTGGCAGGGGCAGATAAGGCAGCGCTTCTGCAGCCCCTTCTCTGCGGGCCCTCACGTGTGGGCAGGGGTGTGACTTTCTGCCATGCCTGCAAGGACGGGGCACCCCCAGCCCCTCCACACAGCCGTGGGGTGGGTGTGTGTGGCCAGAGGGGATCAGCTTGGCTCCTGCCTGGGGACCAGCTGGCTCTGAGACCAGCAGGACATCATTATTTATGAGTGCTTATCGGGACAGCACAAATTGCTGTGTATCAAACCCAAAAGGAGTGAGGGTTTAGAATAAATTCTCTCGACAGATCAAGCCAGCACTCATGGCTCATTGCAAACTCTAACGGGAAAATAGTTTCATCCCAAAGGCCCAGCTTGAAGGGTAGGCCCAGCTGGCTCCCAGTGCCTTGCCAGACCTTCTCAGCAGACTGGGCTCCATCTCCAGCCTGAGCAGCCAGCTGAAGCAGCCTTCCCTGGGCAGCCCCAGCTGGTTCTTACAAGCAACTGGGCAGCACTATACCCGTCTCAGCCTCGGTTTGTGTGATGAGAGTCACAACATTCCTGTGGGCCAGCACAGGCTGGCAGCACCGAGGCAAGGTCCCCCAGGTGGCTCTGAAGGTAAGACATGGTGATGGGGACACATCTGGTGCACTGCTTGTTTCCGGTGACGGAGGAAGTGTGGAGCAGGCATCAGTGGTTTTGGAGCCCTGTGGGTAGAGCGAGCCCCAAAGCGTGGCTGCTGGCCTGCCCTTGGGGAAGGAGCCCCATGGAGATGGTGGCTTTGCCATGCCTCCTGTAGTGCATTCTCACAGAACAGGCTGCCCAGGGTGATGACAGCCCGGGAGACACTGCAGTGTTCCCAAGGAATGAGGGATCAGCTTGTGCAACGTCCATCCACCCCCTCACTGTCCTCTTCCCAGCACAGTCCAGTGGCCCCACAGTTCCCATGCCAGCCCCACTCCTGCACCTAGCTCTTCTCCTCTATGTCCCATAACCCCCACTGAGTCCCACTCCTGGCCCTATGCAGGACACCCCAAGAATCCCACTATGTGCCCGAGAGTGTTGTCCAAAGGTTTGCTGAACTCAGACAGGCCAGGTGCTGTGACCACTCCCCTGGGGAGCCTGTTTCAGAGCTCCACCACTCTCTCTTTGGGTGTAAAACCTTTTCCTGATATCTAATCTAAACCTCCCCTGACTCAGCTCCATCCCATGTTGGTATTCACCCTCGAGCACCCACCGGGGATTCCCATCTGTGCTCCCAGCACAAGCACGGTGATGGCAAAACCACGAAGCTGAGTGGATTGCTGACTGCCTCCCGGACCTTGGGCAGAGCTTTCCCAGCAGCTGGGATACAACAGGCTGGCACAGCCGCATCCTGCCCGGAGCAGGCTCCAGGAGCGCAGGAACACCCGTGGCTCCACCGACGAACAAGGGGCCCCCATGGGCCGGGAGCAGCAGTGCCGGGGAGGAAGGACGGAGAGACGGCAGGAGCAGCTCCGGGCAGATGGCCGCTGACAGACGGTCCCGGGGTGCCGGTCCTGCCCGGCGAAGCTCCCTGCTCTCACCCGGTGTCCGCGCCCCTGGCGAGCTCCGCGCATTGGTGCCGGGGGTGCCCGGGGTCCCGGCGCGCCCGCCGCGCTCACCTGATGATGGGCCCGAGCTGCAGCAGGTGCATGAGCAGGACGAGCGGGCGGTCGTGGCTGAGGTCGCGGTGCACGAAGATGAGCGTGAGCTGCACCAGGACGGAGGGGCAGAGCACGAAGAAGACGGTGAGCGCCAGCCAGAAGCGGTCGTCGGAGTGGCCGTAGGAGAGGCAGAGCACGGCGGCCACCGCCCCCTCCCCGCAGAACAGCGCCGTCGAGAAGACGATGCCGAGCGGCAGCTTCGCCCGCGACGGGGCGGCGACGGGCGGGCAGCCCCCGCTCGGACC
>JANPWX010018523.1:135226-146781 GCA_024734555.1 Trochalopteron elliotii | reverse complement strand
ACCCCCGCTGTGCTCTCTCCCACAGGGACCGGCTGCCCCCCGGGGAAGATGCTCGAGAGGGCGCGGGGAAGAACGGGGAGCCCGGGGCAGTGAGCCCCGTCTGCCGCCTCCTGCCCCGGTGAGTGAGACATCAGGATGGGACGGGGTGGAAGAGGGGCTCTGCCACCCTCTCCTCATCCCGCCTTTCCCTGCCCAGGAGGAGAGCACTAAGGGCCCCAGGAGGAGGAAGAGGAAGGCGAAGGTGAAGAAGAAGGGCTTGGGGTAGCCAAGCCCAGCCGAAGAGCCGGCAAGACCGGGAGTAGGGGGTGACAGCCGCGCAGGGGGTGCCGGGGGGCTGCTGCTCCCCAACAGGGTCGGGCAGGAGGACCCCATACCCATCGGAATGGCCACCCCCCTCCCAGGCAAGAGGGGACTGTGGGGGGCTGCCAGCTCTGCTGGCACCAGCACATCAGGACCCCCCGAGCCACCCTACAGGGAGGTTGCCAGGCCTGGCAATGTGACAAAATGTTGGACCACTGGTGCCCGCCACCTCCATCAGCTTTTATTGCAGATCAGCTGAGTGCAGAGCCAGGTCATGGGAATCCAGAGGGGAAGAGAAGAGACATCTGAGCATCTCCATAGGGGATGATGCACGGAAGCAACGGAGGACTGCAAACCTGCCACCAGCAGTCCTCTCAGCTGGTTTGGTGACAAAGGCACCCTTGCTCAGGTATGTGGTGCCTGAAATTTTGTATTTTTCCATTCAGTACAGGGTATGAAAAAGAAAAAAAAAGAACAAAATCAAGAATAAAATCAAGTCACGGGAACCTTCTCTGGAGCAGCAGCATGAGGAGGTCTCAGGCACCTTTGGTTGGTATTTCTCAGGACAGATTTTGCTGAAAGCATCAGGGGTCTGGCCTGTGGGCAGCAGGCCATGAGCTGTGCAGGGACACTTGGCCATGGGGTGCTTGGTGTGGGGACATGGGCACAGGCAAGTGATGCTGCAGGGCAAGGTGGGGGCTGTTGTGAAGGCAGATGCTGCTGCCTCTGCTGTGAGGTGGGATGCAGGGAGGCCACATGAGTGCACTGTGCTGGAGCCTGGAGCGTCCTTGCAGCCCTCACTCAGCACAGGTTGCCAGGTGGACCGTGGAGCTGGTCCCAGGGCAGTGGCTGACTGCTTCCCTTGTTCCCAGATTTGTACCGCCGGGCGATGCTGGCTCTGAGGATGAGGCAGGAGCAGAGGAAGCAGCCGTCAGCCATCGCTCCCTGAGCAAGGGAGGCACAGAGCACGGCGTGTGTGGTCCTGGAGGACCCAGACTGCAGTGGCAGTGGGACCCATGCTCGTGCAGAACTGCTGGGGTGCTCGACCAGGGCTGGCAGAGCTGGGAAATGGGTCCTGGGGCATAAACAGCATCATTGTTCCCTGCATGGCTTGAAAACCAGGGATCCACAGGGGCGAGCCAAAAGTCCTTTTGTAAGTTGCCTCTCTGGCAGCCGGGCTGCAAATCTATCTGAAAAGGGAACAGCTGGCCCCTTGCCGCCCCATGTTAGTATTCAGTGGAAAACTCTGTCTAAACCCGGATTAGGCTGTGGAGGAGAGGAAGATCCGAGCAAACATCCCAGGGGGAAAGTTTGTCTCTTGAATTGACCTGTGCCCTGGGAAAGCTGTCTTCGCAGGTCAGGGGCTGACCTGGCCCGTCAATCACTCCCTGCCTACTTCCTGGAACAGTTTCGTTCCCTGCTGGCGAAGTTGGGAGGGCAGTCCCAGGTGGTCTGCAGAGGAGCTCTGCCCAACCCTCAGCCACATCTGGCAGGACTGTCAGGACCCTCTTCACACACTGGAGGAAGGTGATGCCTGTGTTTGTGCATCCTGCAGCCCATCAGTGAAAATTTAAGTTCAATGGCAGCTGGTGGCGGAGGCTGCTGGAGGCTCCTTCCCCAGGATCGTTCCTCCTGATCCTGCCATCCTTCCAGGAGGGACACTGTCACTGGCAGGCTGGCACCCTGCTGCCCCAGATGGTCCCTGATGTGCACTCATCTCAGGTCTGAGACACAAGCAGCAGCACATCCGTGTCCCAGCACACCCCGCCTGTGACACAGTGTGTCATAGCTGTGCTGTCCCGGGACCGAACCATGCCAGCGGGCTCATGCTGCCCAGCTCTGCAGGGTGCATGGGCCAGGAAAGNAGTTCTGTCTAACTGCCGTATTCAACTGTTGGTGACTATAAGGATTATCTGTAAATAAATTGTAAATAACAACATCAGAAGTTAATACTGCCTTGTAAATACAGCACTTTCAGTAACCCCTTGTCTGGTGGAGTTCCCTGTGATGTGGGTGCTGTGGGGTAGAGGGTAAAGTGGGGACCAAAACCAAGATGGTGGTGAGTGGTACCCTCCCATGAATTTCGGGTTTGTTGGAAAATGCTGGAGCCCCAAATGTGCTGAGAAGCAGGAAGCAGTGCCTCAGCAACTGCTCTGGAGAGACACATTTTCTATCTCCTGTGTGTAGTATCAACAGCATTTTCTACAGGGAGTCAGCTGTGTGACACAACCCTGCTTTGCATTTCAGCACTTGGATATTATCTAGCATGTCCTTCTTTTCCAGTTTCCAGAGAAGCTGACTCAGGAGCATCAAGGTAGGCAAAATATTGTGCCTGGGCCCACTAGCACTGTCGTGGTGCCTCAGCCTGGGCTGTGGCTGCATTATTGTAGAGTGGCGTGAGTTCTGCATTTCTGCAGCTCTTGATGTTGCTCACTCAGAGACCCACGTCTGCCAGCAAGGTCACCAGCAGCTCTCTCCACAGCCTGGGTCCTTCTGAGCCTGAAGGATGGAGAGAGGGAGAGATGGAGGGAGTCTGCACTTGGCTGAGCTTTGCCAAAGCTGATGACCGTATGCTGCCAGAGGGAGATGAAGAGATGTTTCAGCAAGTGCCTGTGGGAATATACCTCCCACCTCCTCATACTGATGTTGCTTTGCACAATTGGTTTCCTGATGCCTGTTATCACTAACAAAATTTAAATGTGTGGGCTGGAAGTTGAAGAGTGAGCCTACTGCTCTTTTGTGAAGAGCACTGCTTGGTCAGTGTTAAAAACACTGCCAAGTCCTCCTGTGTACAGGACACCACCAATTTTTCCAGGCAGCAGGAAGACCTGGAGCAGAGCCTGTAAGAGTCCATGTGCTGAGGCTGTCAGCCCCTCTGGTTCCATCCATGGCCCTGCTGTGCTTTCTCCAATATCATTAAATTTTGCTTTCTGCACACTAGCTGGGCTTAGCCAGCAACTACACTTCATGTTAGAGCCCCTCCTGGCTCCACTTTACTCCCAGAAGAGGATGGGGAGGGTGATGTTGACTGAAATCTCCTCTGAGAGCCCTTGAATTGCCCCACACTCATGGGCAGGGCAGGAGGTTTTTCCACACCAAGCTGTTGTTGAGATGTACAGGCATCTCTGCTGCTGCACATCCACTGTTGTGTTAATAAAAAATAACTGTGTGTTTTCCCTATATACATTAGTGTTTCCAGGGGAGTGGGAACCATTGTGGATTTCATAATAATTTCCAGGATTCTGATGGAGACACCCTTTGGGAATCAGCCTTCCTAGCACCTGCAGTGAGGATGCCACATGCTCCGAGGAGCAGGACAGGGAAGGTGAGCCTGGTCCTGGGGTGCTCTGTACATGAGGGAACTGTGGGGTGGCGAAACCCATCAGCAACCAGGCCTGACAAAGGAAAATAAACAGGAGACAGAGATTTGTGATGTGTTAAAAACATGGTAGATCTTTGTTCTTCACTAACCCAAATTTATAGAAGAAGCCAGCAGGTGGTTTTTGAGAGCATCTCAGACATTGGAATTTGAACACTGATTTAGGCCAGTAAAGGGAATTAATTGCAAGTGATCCAGGTTAATGGGTGTTTCACAAGGCAAATGGAATGGATCACATCCTGTGGGGTGCCTGCAGGTGATTCTTATTCCCCACCAACTCATCTGTAAATCCCATCACCTGTCCTGGGGCATATAAACCGCCAGAGAACATACAGAAGCTTCTTGGTGTACAGAGCCTGGGGTTTGGGCTGGTGAGTGGCTTTCACATGGAGCTCTCCCCTCCCTGCTTTGTGGCAAAGGTACAAAAATTACTTAAAATAAATCTTACCCCACCACAGCAGTGGCTGTGGGGGAAAGGTGAGCAGCCCCTGCTCCTTGGCTTTGCTGTGGCTTGGGAGGCACTGCTAAGACGTGGGGCTCTTTCCCATGTTACACTGTTGTCTGAAAGCTGCTTATAGTATATACAGACTTAAATAAAAATGTATAAAAAAGGTAAGTAGATTTTAAACCTTGGAATGGGTGTTAGGGTTGATAAAAGCCTGGGGTGGGTGGTTTTTTGAACTTGAGAAGCTGGTTGCTATGTACACTTTCTCCTGCTTGCAGGTTCTACCTTCTGACTAACTGCTCTTGTGGAAGTTTCCCAGCTGAAAAAGTGGGTGTTGGGAAGTGGCTCAACTTTTTTTTGATGAGCATACCAGGGTCCAGGTGATTTTCAAGAGATCATTCAAAATATTGCAATGTATGTGATAACAGGCAGCTCTCAACATGTTGAATAATGAGTAACCATGAAAAGAGTTTCTTTTGGAGGTTTTGTAATCTGTTGTAGACCCTCTGTTGTGTTACACTAAAATTGCAATCTGGAGTGTTTGCTGTCATTTATGCTGAAAAAATGTTAGAAAAAACAAGGCTGAATTCATTGAGAGTAACTCCCTAAGCTTCTTTTGATTGTCATGAAAGAGGCTATTAAGACTGTAAGAAAGGAGAAGACAAAGGACTGGAAAAATAGAAACTATGAAAACTTTCCCTTTCTAGGTTAAATGAGCCTTGTTGGAGACATTGTTGCTGGCAGAAGGAAAATCAAATATAATCAAATTTATTTAGATATGTTTGTCTTGGGGCACCAGGAAATATGCTGGAGTCTGAGGTTATAGATTTGTCACAGCATGTACCAAATATATTTGCTGGGTTTCCCCCCTTTGAGAAAGAAAAAGCCTTCTTTTTCAAAAAGGACAAAATTTCAAAATTTTGTTAACTAAAATTGGTATTCTCTTTTATAAGCTATCACTCTGTAAGTTGCTGCATATTTGAACAGGTTATTTTACACTATAAGGAGAAAGTGCCTCTTGAGAAAGACTATCAGTGTATTAATTAGAAGGGCTTTTGCTACAGGATATCTCTGAATGTGGGATCAAGAGCCAATTTATTAACCAAAGATTTTCATTTGAAAGTCAGCTGCAGCAATCAGAGCTCAGACCTTGTCTGTGAGAGAACTTTCACCTTCTTAAACTGCACTTATATTTCAGTGCAGCTGAGTTTAGCAAGACTGTAGCCCAAATACCTAACCTGGTGGCATAAATCTTGCTACCCAAGCTCTCATCTGATTAGACCTTATGCCCCCCTTCCATGCATAGTGCAGCTGTAGGAGAGGCTTGGGGGTGATTTTGTAGGGTTTTTTTGTTTATTTTTTGGCTAGGCTTCTAATCATTGATTGCAGGTACAATTGCTGCAGAGGCCTGCAGCAACCAGCATCTGAACTCTGTGCCCTGCTCCAGCAAAGAAAGCTGTTGGTGGAGTGATAAACTGATTGAAAATGCACTTGAGGGGTGAAGAAAAGCATGTGCACGTCCCCTTGTGTGATGGACACTGCGGTGTGGATGTCACTGCTGAGTCAACTCCACAGTGCTTAGTGCTGGTTCAGAACTTGCCTCTTCCTTCCTTTTCCCAGGAAGGCTGGGGAAGGCCCAGAAGAACTCTCTGGGAAGTCCCTGCTGCAGGTTATGACATCACAGAGGAAGTCCTAAACCTAAAGCCAATGTTTTGGGCACAGGTGTGAGGCAAGACTTGGGGAACTGGTGCTGAGTGATGTGCCCAACTGATGCTGGCCAGGCTCTGCTGATCCAGGGGGAGTGGGGTGGGGTGCACGGGCTCCAAGGGAGGTCTGGAGGCATGGATTCATGCACACCACACTGCAGACAGTTACTGGCTTCCCTCCCTCATGGGTGTTTTGCAAGAGTGATGCAATCTCTCCCCAGAACACCCACGTACACACAGCACTTGCTGGCCACTCCCAGGGGAAACCTGTTTTTTCCAGGCAGATGGGCATGAGGGGAGGATGCAGTCTGCACCCTGCCCTGCTAGAGGTGTCAGCAGCTAAAGGCCATAGGTAGGACTCTAGCAGATACAGAATTTGGGTGGCTTTGGCTGCTTTCAGAAAGTGAGCTCCTGGTCCTGTGCCTGCTGGTCACCCTGTGCTGGCAGGGTAGATTTGAGAGTCTCAGGTGTGCAGACAAGAATTCTCTGTTGGAATCTGCTGGCAAAAATGCTCTCATTTCTCATAAAACCTGTTTCACTAAATCAGTGAAGGATTTGTCCCATTCAGGAGAAGTGAAGGAAAAAAATGGTGTCAGCTTCTCCTTGGCATTCCCCAGTGATCCTGGCACACTGATGTACCTGTGGATCACGGCAGAGTCCTGCCTGTCTCTTCAGAGTGCTGTGGCTGCAGCAGCCCTGAGCATGAACTCACTTTCCAAGATGGAGATGGCCCTGGAATGGTTGTCAGGGGGACAGGATTGCCTCAGAAGTGGGTGGCACTCAGCAGCGAGTGCCTTTTCCCCGATCCTCTTGCCCTGTGTGAGGAGCAGCAAGTCAATGGGCAGGTCATGCCCTCACAATAAATTGGCTGTCAACCTACATGCTTGGATTAACGAGACCTGCTTCAAGCTGTAGCAACTCTAAAGACAAGCCTGTGGTACCTGTCAGGCGGTGGGAAGGACCTTGATGAGAAGTAATACATCTCCATTGACTTCATACCATGCCGGATATTATAAAAAATCCATACAATATGTGGAAGACATGGAAACTGACAGAACGAGAGGACACAGTCTTAAGCTGCGTCAAGGGAAATATAGGTTGGATATTAGTGTTATAAAAGATACGTAGCAAATTTAATATAAAGCAATTTTATTTCGCCATGAAAAGCAATCTCGGACAGCCACAATAAAAGAGACAACTTCGATCCCGGGAATCGATGTTGGGTGAACGCAGAGACGGCCTCTTATGGAAACGAACTCCTCCCGTTCACAAACTTTGTGGTTTGGGGAACAGTTTTTATACAGTTTTTTTCCCCTACAGCGAGTTCTTTGTTAGCTTTTGTCCAACACTCGTATTCATGTATTTTCTTTTTCTTGTTGCTGGTTTTCAAAACTTTTCCGGGCAGAGCTGAGGGTTTGAATCGGTTTCAGAGAACCTGACATTGGGATACTGATACGTGACATCACTGGATCTCCTTATCTTAGATCCATATCAGGTGTCGATCACCGGAGGAGTAGCCGACCTGCCCTGGTAGATGGGGCATCTCCTGTCCAGCCATTCCTTTTCTGTTTTAAATTTGGACTTCGCTCTGCTGTTGTTCTATATTCTTACAGTTGCAAATTAGTCTCTCTCTCCAGCAGCCTGAAAAATTTCTACAGTTTTTGGAAACCTTAGCTTGAAGCACGAATTTATTTTATAACATATACCACATTAGGAAGAAGTTTTTCACGGAAAGAGTGATTAAATACTGGAATAGTCTGCCCGGGGAGGTGGTGAAGTCACCATCCCTGGATGTGTTTAAAAAAAGACTGGATGTGGCACTCGATGCCATGATCTAGTTGAGGTGTTAGGGCTGGGTTGGACTTGATGATCTTGAAGGTCTCTTCCAACCTACACATTCTATGATTTTGTGAAAACCGATTGCTTGTTTTACAGACAGCTCTTCATCCTTCAATTGGCCACACGATGGCAGAAGAAGCAAAGAACACTGCAAAAATAAATGTTATTAAAAAAACCATAATAACCCACAACGTGGTGAGGGTTTGTGTGTGTCGCAAGGCCAGAGGGGAGCCTGGCTCCCACCTCCTGCTGTGGTACCTGCCAGGGACTGAACTTTGAAAACCTCCATCGCCGTGAACAGTCAAAACAAGGACAGGAAAACTACTTTGTGAGAGGATTTAATGGTTTTACTCAAGCGGTGAGGTGTTCAAGGCAATCCCTCGGGTTGCTCCTTTGCAGTCTGAGCGCTTGGCTGATGTACTGGATAGCTCATTTTCTGTGCTAATTGAAGTGGCAATGGACTCCAACCAAGCTCTATGGTGCAAAATTCTCCCTCGGAGAGGGACCTGCCCCTTGTGGTCCTTTTCCATGGGCAAGGCATGCCTGGGTGTGGGACAGAGTCCCTGCCAGCTCTGTGCAGGAGTCCTTTGGGTACTGCCTGAGCCTCCACACAGCACTGCCTGTTTGTGGCTTTAAAAGGCGTATTAAAAACAGATTTCCCTTGTAAAGACCCATGAACTGTTATAATTGCTACCAAATCAGCAGTGGAATGGTGCAGGCTGTTCCAGGGTGTGAAAAAGCCCAGTCAGGGTTGTTTGCTTCCTCTCTGCAGGGCTGGTTTCTGCTGAGATCGGGGTTTTGTTGTCCCGAGGCCACTGTGTCAGCAGCAACGGGGGGATGACAGCTGCCTTGATTTCTCCAGTGAAACCCTGTCTTTGGCTCTTTGGGGTTAAGTAAGGAGATGGATTTAAACAATCTGGTTCACAGCAGGACACTATGGCTCTGCTCTGGCTGAGTTTGGGAGATCTGACACTCACCTGTAGCTCTTCCCAGCTGTGCTTGGACTTATTTCATCTGGTAGCTCCCTGGAAAAGGATCTCTGTCCCTGTTGGCAGTGCATTAAAGCTAATTATCTAATGTTTAATTCTGTATCACAGTCCAAGTCTCGAATTTTGCTTCTAATCCCAGCAAATTTTAAAAGAATTATGACATCAGCATTTCAAACTAAACTGGGTAGGGGCTGCAATTTATATGGCACAGGAATTTGTAAGGACAACTGCAGCTGCACAGATCCTCTCTTCTGCTGGTGAGACCAACTCTCCTGATCAATTAATTGAGGTGAAAGGTGAGGAGCAACTGTACCTGTAGCAATATATTGAGGAGGAGAATAGAGCTATTATTCTGTGGACCAGGTAAGCCAGATTGCCTTGGTCTTTGGAAACATGCAGGTGCCTAACCCCAAAGGCTGGTGGTTCACTGGGCATGGCTGGTCTGTTCAGCACCTACCACAGAGCCCTGCAACAGGAAAAATATCTGAGAACAACAGCTCCCTCTTCTAGCCAATACAAACAGGATAGAAAAAATCACAAAAGTATCCAAAAAGCAAGGCAAAAGCTGCAGGGTAGTGTTGGTCTAACTTTAGTTCTCTGTTGTTTTGTGGGGGAGGGAACTCTACAGCCAAACTGGTTAGGCATTATATTAAGATGTTTAACAATTGCCATTCATTATTTTAAAATGCCTGGCATTGTTTTCTGATTTCTTCTGTTGCTGTTAGGCCTTTGTGTGGAAAGGTGAGTAAAAGCACAGCTGCACAGGGAATAGTGGGAAGGTTGCCCTTGGGATGCAGATGAGTGCTGGCTGTGCCCTCAGGAATGCTGCCTTGCTCCACAGGGATGTGGGAGCCCTCACTGATCCATCTGCTGGCTGCCTTGGAAGAAGTGGGATTAAAAAACCCCATAGGCTCCTGCCTGTCCGACACCTGACTTCTGTTTTGGTGCTGGGGCAGGCTTAGATATATCACACTGTGTAAAACTGCCAGACAGTGGGTGCTTATATAGAGCAAATGTGACTGGGTTTAGCCTTAGTAAAATCAATATGATGCTATTTTCACTTTAAAAATGCAAAGTGAAAAATCTCTGTGTTTTCCAGGTCTCTGGAAGCTGCCAGTTACTCTCTAGGCCCAGTTGTGGTGCCACAAGGTGAGTTTTGCTCAGTTTCCAAGGAAGAAGGTGACTTTGAAAAGGGGGGCAATGCAAGTTGCTGAAATGGCAGTGGCACCTGGGCGCTGGGGTGGAGGAGCCTGCCCCACTCCTGGAGATGCTTGGAGCTGTCAGCAAGGGACAGCACCAGGAAAACTCCCAGCCCTGTTGCAAAGGATATTGCTCCAGAAAAGGCTGGTTTATTACTAGGCAATAATGATGTTGAAAACATAACAAAAACATGTAGGTTTTGTTAGGTTACATCTCATATTTTTTGCTTTGATGTTGAAAACATAACAAACATGTAGAATTTGGAAGGTTACATCTTTTTCAGTTTTGGTTGTTTTCATTAATATTCTCATGCTCTGTGCCTGATCGACTAGGGAGAAGGTGCCTGGAGGAAGCATTTCAGGCAAGTTTTGCTTCCCCTCTTGCACTGTCCCAGCCCGGGGGAAGGGAGTGTGTGTTCAGCCTGAGTGAAGGCTAGAGGCACCAGGAAATGCTGGGCAGCTCTGGGCTAAGAGGCTGCAAAGCTGCCCTGGGAATAGGCTGGCCTGGCAGGCAGCTGGCTGAGCCACACATGGCAGGAAGAGTTTCTAGTGGGGAAAAGTACCCAGAGATTCTAAACAGCTTCTGTGGTCAGTCATGACTCGGGAAAAATGCTCCAAGGTGTGTTGGTGCTTGAGCATGGTGACCGTGACTGGGTTCTGCACTAGAGGGAGCAGGACCGTGTGCTTGCAGTCCAGAAAGCCAACCCTGCCCTGGGCTGCATCGCCAGCAGGTGAGGGAGGGGGTTCTGCCCCTTGTTCCACTCTTGAGATCCCCACCTGCAGTGCCATGTGGAACTGTTGGAGCAAGTTCAGAGCAGGCCATGAAGATGCTCTAAGGGCTTGAGCATCTCTGCTGTGGCAACAGGCTGAGAGAGCTGGGGGTGTTCAGATTGTGGAAGAGAAGGCTCTGAGGAGACTTTAGAGTCCCTTCCAGTGCCTAAGGTGGATGCAGGATTGCTGGACAGGGACTTTTAATAGGGCATGTAGCTATAGGACGAGGGGGAATGATGCTTTGGGCAGGTCACAGAAGGGGTAGCCCTCTTTAAACTGAAAGAGGGCAGGTTTGGATTAAATATTAAGAAGAAATTCTTCTCCCTGAGAGTGTTTTGGCACAGGCTGTCCAGAAAAGGTGTGGGTGCCCGAGGCCAGGTTGGACGGGGCTAGTGGACAGTGTCCCTGCCAAGACAGCGGTTGGAACGCGATGGTCTTTAGGGTCCGTTACGCCGCAAACCGTCCTATGCCAGTGGCACAGCAGAGGGGGCCCTGCAGCAAGGACAAACCGCGCACGTGGAAGCGTGGGGAGGGGATGACAGTGAGGAGGGCATGGCAGTGGGTCTGGCAGGGCTCGAAGCGCAGGGTGGTCAGGCTGTCCCGGTCCCCTGTCACCGTGTGTCCCCGCCCGTGGATCTGACGGCTCGGGGCGCGGCTGTCCCCGACCCCTGTCCCCGCGTGTCCCCGCCTGTGGGTCTGGCAGGGCTCGAAGCGCAGGGTGGTCAGGCTGTCCTGGTCCCCTGTCCCCGTGTGTCCTCGCCCGTGGATCTGACAGCTCGGGCTGAGGCTGTCCCCTGTCCCCGCGTGTTCCCGCCCGGGCGCAGTGGTTCCCCCCGGCGGTGGCGCGGGGCCCTGCGCTCCCAGGCTGCTCCGGGACGGCGCCGCCCCCAGCGCGGCGGGACACTCCCAAAACATGAGCTATGTACC
>JANPWX010018523.1:124277-135166 GCA_024734555.1 Trochalopteron elliotii | reverse complement strand
CGTCACTTATGCTCCGCCGCAGCCTCAGCCGCCTGGTGAGTGCGGGGCCGGGGCGGCGGGCGGGGAAAAGTTCGCTGTTATTATGTCTTTGCCTTGTGTTGGGGTTGTTTTCCCGCGGGGGCTTGGCGCGGGGCGCATCCCCCTCCCCGCGGGGTCCGCCCGCGGCCCCGGCCCCGCAGCGGCGGCTCTGTCCGACCTTGCGAGCCCTCCAGAAGTTGCCTTTGCTGCTAGAGCCCAAACCTTGATTTTTTCCTCCCCAAACCTGTCGAAGGGGACTTCCCCGGCCCGGCAGCGCGCTCCCCAAACCGCGTGGCTCTTCCTGCCCTGGGCGGGATGCAGGCTGCTGCCCCTGCCGCCTCTCCGCGCCGCCAAACCCATCCTGATCCCTTCCCGCTGCCACATAAGCTGCTTGGAGATTTCACCGTGACCTCATTGCTTAGCCTGGGCTCTGTAATTACTCGTTTTTTTTCCTTTTCCACAGCAAATCTGAGAAAATCAGTGTTTTAACATCATTTCGGGCGCTGCTGTTTATTCAGCAGTGTCATTGATTGCGCAGTGCGTAGTTAGCAAAGTTCCTGGAGTTCAAGCGGTGGTGTGTGGTGTTAGCACAGCCCAAACACCCTGGGAGGCTCCGGAGCCGCTTCCTGAGGCACCACCCGGTTACCTGCCGGGATAATGGGCTCTGCCCGCAAGGCCGGAGCCGTCGGGAGACGCGCTCTCATATTCACTTTTGGTTTGGAGCGAGATATTTGTGCCAGATTTTGCAGGCTGGTATGTAGCACAAGGGACTCTAAATCTTCTTTTTGTCTGGAGGTAGCTCTGCGGAGCTTGGGGAGGGAACGGTTTGATTTTGGGTTGATTTTTCCCGTTTGTAGGCTGTGTTTCTGTTTCAGGCTGTGGGTTAGCCCTGGGGAGCACACACCTACCGCAACAACCATTGTTTTGCAGCCTCGGGGACAGATAGATTAGATGGAATCTCAGTGCCCTGAATTGCTGGCTTTGATGCCTTTTGAGTTTAGCTCTGCCCTAAGTGCTTCCTACCCCACCCACCCTCGCAGGAGTTTTTGTCCCAGTCATGTCGAGATGCGTTTGTGGTTTGAGGCATCTCCACTGAGTTCAGTTAAAAGCTTCTTTAGGTGGCTGCTTCCTGTAAGCGGGTAACTGGAGCTGTCTGGCTGGGTTCTGGATTCAGTACCCTTCTCACTCGTGAGGAGCAGTCCCTGCCCTGCTCGGGGGTCCCACACAGTCTCCGTGTCACCTCTCTCAGTCCCTCGGCGTGGGGAGGGGACGTTCAGTGCTGCTGGGGTGTGATGTCCTTTGAGGTGGAGAAAAAACATTCCGAGTACAACCCAGCTATTTCTAAACGCTTTGTGCAGGGCTGAGCTGTTGCAGCACGTATTTGGAAGGGTAGAAGTGGTTTTCTGGCTGGAGAAACAGCTCTGTTCAGGGACCAGGACAGAGTGCCAGGTTATCTGCAGTGTTGGTGTGGGGGTTTACACGTTGTTTCCACCTCCTGGCTTTGCAAGCAGCATTTCAGCAGCAAAGAGCTGTTTGTTATCAACTGGTGCAAGTGGCACGGGTCCCCCCATATCAGCCTTTGGCTGATAGAGCAGCTCCTGCCATGCTGCTGCAGCTCTGCCCTGTCCCCAGCCCTGCAGGGTACCACAATAGGCTTGGGTCAGTCCTCTCCTTCCTGTTCCGTGGGAGGAGAGGGCAACCTATGCCAATCCCTGTGGAACTATCCCCGAGGTGCTGTCTTGCCCTCAGTCCTGGATGGGTAGTGCTGGGCTTCAAGGGATGCTCATTTTGTGGCAGTGGCATTGCAGAAATTCACTGCAGTTATTAAAGGCTGCAGATTTTCTGACACTTAAGGTCCCATAGGGCTACTCAGACAAACATTGTAACCTCTCCACTGTGTGGTCTCTGCCCGAGGCTCATAAATACCAACAGATATTAAAAATCCTGTTTTCAATTGTAACTCACAGCTTAGGCACAATGGACGTGACTTGCCCTATAAACATGACTGTTTGTGGCTCTGTTTTTCCCTCCTATAAACTCTTATCCTAGATAGGGTATGAAATGGGATGGTAAAAAGAGCAAGAAGGGTAGAGTGGTGCATGTGGGTCTGCTTAGATACCTGGGGGTACAGACTGATGCTCTGCAGAAACAAATTGGATTCTGAACTTTGATTTGCACCACTGAAATAATCCCTGTCAAAGGAAGAGTGGGGCTGGGATCACTGCGGGGAGGTGGGATTGAATTGCCATGGTTAATCCACTTTTAGGAGATACTGTCAACTTGAAATATAACTTTAATTCTTTTTTGGAAACAGATTCTAGCACTGGAGTCTTATTTTTAGTCTCCTGTTGCTTGTACAGCTGTTGTGGGGAGGATGTGGGAGTGGAGTGGGGAAGTGGGTGGGTGTCCAGGAGAGGGTTGGGGTTACTCTGCTGTGCTGAGCTCCTCACAGGGCTGGGGTGAGCACTGTCCAGTTCCTGACTCGCTGGGAAGTGCTGGTCCCTGTGTTGTGCATCAAAGACAACATGCTTTTTCTCATGTATTACTCTCCCCATATCCTTCATGTGCATGCAGACAGCTGTACCCCAGGGCCACAGCTCTGCCAGTGCCCACTTGGGCTGGTGTAAGAAATAAGTGAGAAATGCAGAAAGAGAAATTACTGATGCCCTCGTTTTCAGTTTTTCTCCCAATTAGCTTTTATTTAAGGACGGTCTGGAAGTGAGTCCTGGGAGCTGTGGCCCTGCTCACGGTGCAGGAAGCCTGGGATGGTCAGCACCAGCCCAGGGTGCTCTCTCTCCTCTTGGCTGATCCCCTGGGCTGGTGCTGGCCTGTCATGGTGCTCTGTTCCAGGTCTCCTGCCTCTGCAGTCAGTGCAGTTCCTTGCTCTGGTACTCTCCTGTTTGTGTTCAAAACCTAGGATAAGTAAGAAAACAACAAACATTCTGTAATTGGGAGCAAAATTCTTCTGAGTGTTTGTGCAGTGTGTAACAATAGGACCTTAGTTGTGTTATTCCAATTTAATTAAATACCTTGGGGCTTGATCCTCTTTGCAGCCTGTGCCCTGGTAAATCCCTGGTGTTTGGCAAGTGCTGGGCTTGTTGTGAGCTGCTGGTTCTCAACACTGCTTGGTGTTGAGGGAAGAAGGTGCCTCTTAGATGGGTGTGCAGTGGTTGTCCTTGGGCTGGATCTGTGTGACTCTGTGCCTTGTCCTAGGCTGCAGTGATGTTCTCTCGCTGCTCCTCTCTGCATCCCTCTCTCCTGTGCAGCTGCCAGCAGTGGGGGTACCCCCCAGCTTGGTTAAGGGGCCCTGTGGGGCAGGTCCTGCCTGGAGCTCTGCAGGAAGGTACCCCACTGAGGCTATTCAGATGTCTGAAAATAGGAAATGGCTCAAAGTCACTTTTTAGGTGGGAAGTAAATTCCCCACTGGCACTAGGGAATAGGAGAAGGGGCAGGGGCAGATGGGGAGGGCCCCTGGGGTGCAGTGGGCGGTGTGGGGCTGCTCCTTGCCCAGCTATGGGGGGATGCTTGTGGAAGGTGTCCAAGGCTGCAGTGGAGGATGCTGATTTACACTCCCATCTTTAGGATGTGCAGCAAGTGTGTAATAAAATCTGTTTTTGGACACAGCACATCTGTGATTTTCTTTCACACTTGTGGCTTTTTTCCATAGAGTGTGAACCAAACAGTGTGTGATTGCAGTTCCTATTCTAATAATAAAGATGATTACAGGTAGGAGTTGGAAGCTGTAAGAATTGTCTTCCCCCCCCAGTCCAGCCATGTTAACACCTGGAGAGTGAGGCTGTATATCAGATACCTTGTACCTGACTGCCAGCTTCTGCAGGAAGTGTTTTGCTTTCATTGATGTGACAAAACCCTGCAAGCAGCAAAGATTGGGGCTGGGGTGTCTCTGTGACACCAGGTAGCAGTTCTGCTTGGAGAAATCCCACACTTTCAAAGAGTATGGATTTAATGAAGCCACTTGAATTTTTCATAAAAGTTGCTGGAATTTTATTTTGTAAGATGTGTTTAGTGTGATAGCAGCATTCCACGTGCTCAGGCCAGTTCCCCTGTAGCAGCCACAGGGCAGCCCATGCTTGACCACACAGAAGTCAAGGGAGGCTCAAATAGGGAACTGCAAAAAGCTTAAGGTTGCAATCCCTTATTGGTGCTCCTTCCCTGGAAAATGGGGACACAGGAGTTTCTCAAGTTCTGGGGGACCTAAGGGTTTCTCAGATTCCTGTAACCATTTCTTCTTCAATGTCTCCTAACTGTAGCTTTACTCCCAGAAATAGCTCAGCCATTTGGCTAAAAATAAATAAAAATCAAACAAAAAACTTGGCCTGGGATAAACAGCTGTGTGGAAGCGTTCATGTGTGCAGTTAAAGTTTGGGGAAGTTGGAAATCACTGTAGGGAGGTGTCTAGGTTTGGAAAGACAGGTGTCTGCCAGGGAAAGCTGGAGCTTCCCTTGGAATGGAGAATGTAAACCCCTTCCCTCCAAATTATTATAATTTTGCAATTAAGGGGCTTTTGGGCAAAGATATGGGAATTGGAATAACAGTTCTTTACTAGGAATATTAAAAATACTAGTGTAGTAGTACAAAGAAAACACAAGCAAACAAAAAAAAAAATCCTAGAAACACTGACAGAGTCCGAATACGACCTGACACCATGTTGGTCAGGGTGTTGGGAGCAGTACACAATAAGTCCTTCTGGAGTGGCAGATGTGGTTCTGATGGAGTAGAGATGATCCTGTAGAAGCGTCCAGTGGTGGCGAGATGGGTCCAGTCTTCCTCTGGGAATCCAGTGGAAAATAGGCTGCCTTGGGGTTCTGACTCTCAGTTTTTATCCAGGTAAGAATGCTTGACTCCTCCCACTGAGTGGAGCATCTCACAATGGGTGATGTAATTTTATCAGTCATGTGGTGAGCCTTAATGGCCCATTAACGGTAGATATCCCTCTGGAGGGTTATACAAGAGATAAAGAAAAACACCTCCCCAAAGGGTTTCAACAGATGGCAAATAGAATACACGTTTTTGGTTACATATTGCAACCCAAGACAGGAGGGCTGGAAAGCACTGGTCAAACATTAATGATAAGTGATGCTTCTAATTAAACCTGTGGCATGCTGAAACTTTTCTGTGGAGAATGAGTCTTGGCTGTAATTTCTTCTTCTCTCCATACCGCTTTTGTCCCCAGTTGGTATTTTGCTAAGAGTAATGATGATTGTCTGGGCTATGCGGGAAAGGTTTGGAGCTGAGCTGACTTGAGCTGCAGCTGAAGACATGGCAATTTGCTTTTCATAATAAAATTTGTAAAAGCAAACACGGCATCTATTAATAACAAGCTTTTCAGCCTTGCCTTTAATTTCATCCTCTTGCCTTTGGTTTATGTGTTTCTTTTCTGATTAAAACTGCTGTTTTCTGGCTGTAGCTGTCTCTAGTGGAGAGATTTATTTTTTTTAAGTGTTAGTTAAAAGCAAAGCTGATTGGAGAGCATTCATGGTGTCTGTAAGTCTGACGAAACCTTCACACCCAAATTAGTTTTTGTCTGCCAGTGATCATGTTTTTAGCAATGCAGGTTTGGTCCCTATGAGCATCTTCCTCCCATGGCACCATGCTTGCATCTCTTACCCCAGATGTGTAATTCCTTGCATTGTGGGACTGTGTTCCCTTGGGAGATTTAAACCCACTATCTTTGCTGAGAAAATGCTGGACTGGCCAAGTGAGGGAACATCTCTGTGGCCAAGATGTGCCTGCCAGAGGAGCTGGCATTGCAGGGGTAAGGGAGTCACTGAGCAGGGTGCCTGGGAAGGGGGAATTTTCCAAGCAACTTGGACATGGGGTGAGCGAGTGTGCTGTTAACCCATTTGCCTTTCCCTGAAAATGTTTGCTTGGGGGATTTTTCAGGGGAGTTTCCTGTATTTATTGTGTGTGGGAGGCGGGTGCTGAGGCCAGAGGGCAGCGGGGAGGTTTTCCTGCATGGCTCGGGCAGCCACTCTGATGGCTTTCTGCCCAAATGTGTCCCCTGCTGAGGGGAGAGGGCAGCAGCTCATGCCCCGTGCCAGAACAGGCTATCCCAAGGTTATCTTGGAAAATGCCTTACTGCAGGGAGAAATGGGCCACTGAATAACCGAATCAATATGATTCCAACAGAAGCCATTTATTGTTTACATTACATGCCAGACATAGATTCTAGGTCTACTGTCCATGTGGGCACGCATCTCTGGGTTGGCTAAGCTGCTTCTTCATGAGGCAGGCACACATCCTTCAGGACATCTAATTGGTCAAGCGTCCATCCTCACGTTGTGCTTCCCCTATCTAGGGTTTATATTTTTTGCAGACATTTTCTCAGGCTCTGTTCTTATTTTTTGATCCTGTTGTTTTCTCAGTAACCTTGATGAATTCCTGAGAGCTCTAACAACAAAACTGCAGGTGGTTTGATAATATTACTCACAACCAGTTTGGCTGGTGCATCAGAATGGCCTGTTATACAGATACATTGCTACAATTCCCCCTTCTTTTTTCTTACACCAGCAAAACTCTCCCCACTGCATTCTCTGCCAAACGAGCCACCAACTCCACAGTGCATGAAATAATACAAAGCAACAAAACA
The DNA here is from genome assembly GCA_024734555.1 of Trochalopteron elliotii. Taxonomy (NCBI): domain Eukaryota; kingdom Metazoa; phylum Chordata; class Aves; order Passeriformes; family Leiothrichidae; genus Trochalopteron; species Trochalopteron elliotii. The sequence goes on along the minus strand of JANPWX010018523.1, from coordinate 128,538 downwards.
ATGACTACTAGTAACATCAAAGCTCCCTTTGTAATATCCTCCAAACATCCAGTGATTCCCCACCCCTCAAACCATTCATCCAAACCCCAATCACCAACAGTCAACTTCTTCATGTTATCCTGTAGTTGCCCAAGTTTCCTGTGGATGGATGCCAAATGGTCAGAGAGGTTCATGCAACACATTCCTTCAAAATTTTTCACACCCGTGCCTGTGAGCTAATAGCAAAACTCTATAACAGCTCTATTTTGCAGTGTGCTGTGCCTAATACTATCTACATCAGTGAGCATCCAATCTAAAACAGCTGAAGTCATATTCCATTGCTCAGCTGTCCACCATCCCAACCCACCAAGTATAGTCAAAGCTTGAGCAGCAACAACACCTGGACTAAAGATCTATGCCACCATTCGTACTGGAGCGCCCTAAGACTTTATGTGGTTGCCACAAACAGGTCCCAAGCCTGTGATCGCTCCTTTAGTTCACTTGCCATGTCCCACTCTCCAAATTGTCCGATCCAGCAACTCGCCCCCTCTAGGAACAAATGTAGCCGGTCTCCCCAAACAACATGGTCCACCAAATGCACCACTCGGGATTGCAGGCCATGCTCCATCTCCACAGATTAAAAAGACACCTGGTGGAAGCATTCTTACAGTTGCATTCTCACCAGCACTTCCAGAACAAGTCCAACTGCAGCAATACTCAGTCACATTCTATTACCATGGAAAATTGGGGTCAAGGATGACACTATTACCCCTGGGACGTGGGACTAGGACATTGCCCGTATGTTCTGCTGTTAAAACAATTTGCACCTTATTAAGGCTATTACCGGTTATCTATTAAATACGGGACAAGATACATAAAAAACCAACTACAATCAACCAAACTTATTAAATCCAATCGTGTCACTGACACAGGGTCTCACAGCATAAGAAAAATAAAATAATGTCCAAATAGTTGAGACTCAGGAAAAGGTCCATTAGCTGAAGATACTGATTCTTGACATCACTAAATGTCTTTTTGGGAACCTGGAACAGGAAATAGCCGAAGAAGGTTAGTAGGAACACTATACCATGATGGTGACATAAGGCTTTTGCTGACTAGTTTCCTCTGTAAGTCTCTAGGCACAGCCATCTTCTGGCAGTCCTACTTTTGCTCCTGTTCCGATTATGAAGGCTGGGTGGTGGTGAAACTTCTCACTGGACCTACCTCACTTTTCTTAGAGGCAATTGATGTCTGATCAAATGAATAGATGACTACTTTTAACCTGTTAATGACAAAAACACATGCACCTCTTCTCTTTAAGTTAATGCATCAAGTGGAAAATATTCTGAAAAAATTTTCTATATTGATAAAGGTGGATTTTCCCTTAAAAGCCTGGAAACTCTTTTGAGAAACTTCATGCAGCTAGGTTGCAAAGTGTTTTTGCACTTACTGGTTTTCCAATTGCATGTAGATTACAACCAAAAACTTGGTAGATCTGAACACATAGAGCCTCTGGCAGGTGTGATCTAAGCTCAAAATCGAAATTTAGATTTGATAACTCTTTTTCCAAATCACTAACATAACTATTACATTATTCAAAATTATCTGTTGTCTAAAGTTCTGATGCACATCTTGCATTATTCAACCTTCTTAAGCCACTAAATTCCCCATTATTCCCCCTTGTTTTGTTTTTTTTGTGTCAAAACCAGCATGCATGTCTCTTGCTAAGGACATAAAGGGAATAACAAACCAAAACTATAGATGTAGTGAAACAAAAAACTGACAGCAATCAGGAATAAGTCAGGTACAACCATTAGGAATATTTCAGATAACACACCTAATCATTAACACATGTGAAATTAGGTAATTAGCAATCTCTGAAACCCTGTACCATCATCCCAGAGTCTGCAGACAGCTGATAAACCACAAATCAGTGAAGATTTGGACAATCATTTTCCGGATAATGATTCTCCAAGCTCTTGTCAAAGATAGGTCCAGCTGTCATATCCATAGGGTCAAATTGCCAAGTCAAGGCAACTTTAATATTGTTTTAATGCAGAAAACACCTGGGTCTGTCAGCAGATTTCCCACCCACATAGAGCTAAGCCCTGGCCACTGCCTGAGCTCTAACTGGAAGAGAATTCCCTAGACATATTTCAAAACAAGGCTCCTAAGAATCTTAGGGTGAAAGACTAATTGAACCGTCTAATAACTGGTCTCCTCCAAAATTCCCTCAGGATAGGGATGCCTTAAACACGGCAAACTGTCAGAGTGCTTCTGTAACAATAACTAAAGGTCACAATATCCTCAGTTCAAAGGAGATTTTCAACAAAGCTCAGATATAGTTTCTTGGAACTCTGAAAAATACTTAAAGATCATGAGACAGCACTGGGTCAAACCACTGAGCTAGTGCAGAAACTAGCATAAACAGCTAGAGAACAATGTAACACATTTTAAAAGAAAGTCCTTAACCATAGCAGTTATGAAATGCTTAAAGCAATTAAAGAAAAAATAAATAAAATCTTGAAACAACACGTTTTCTAAGAAGCCGGCTATAACACAATATCAACCTATGAATAATGCCTATCATCATATCAGTAAGTTCACACCATACAAGTAATATACAGACCTCATGTTTGAGATAGAAATGGTCAAGCTACAGACTCTTGTCTAAAAATGTGAAAAGGTCCTAGTTTGTTCTCCTTTACAAGTCAGCCATCCTGATCCTAACTATTCACTGACCTTTGACTGCAGTAAACTCCCACCGTAGGGTTCCTTTTGCAGACTCTGACTGCTGGTTATTTCTTACTAGAATATGGCTATATTCTAGTAGGACTATGACAGTAGAATACAGTAAGTATTCCTTTGCCACCTCTAACCGTAGGCCTTCACCTAGCTCGACTATGACTGCAAAACTCCTACTGCGGGGTCCAACTGCAGACCCAGACTGACCTCACAGCAGATTCCTCACAGCAGTGTCTCTCCCATTTGGTCAGTCTTCTAGTCTTCCCAAACCGTTCTTGCAATATCTTCAATTCCTTCTTCCTCAGATCTTCTCCTGACTAGCTATACCATTCCTTTATCACACTCAAAACACAGCTGTGACTTACCAGGGGTGAAGTCAACGGTTCTTCAGACCATGGCCCGTGTCTCCTCGGATGCAATATACTTCCCAGCTCTTGGCCGTTCCCCATGGCTCAAGGCTGTGCTCTCCCCCGATTCAAGCTTGTTTTCACCTGTAACCTTTTCTCTTAAAAATATATCAATCGTAACTATTTGCAAAAGTTGAGACAATTTATTCCAAACATTCATGTATTTATAACTGCAAAATGAAACAAAAAGGGAGGTAAAATTATGAGCTCTTTCACCAAATGAGTTGGAATCCAAAAAACAGGATGGAAGCAAAAAGAGACTGCACTGACAAACCCAATTTAAAGCTGAAAAGACACAGCATCCCACAGCAAGGATGGACAACAACATTCCACGAAGAAAAAGACAAGAGAGTCTCTCTACCACTCAGAATAAGGTCCCCAAAAGCTTCCACCTTCCACTCAAGCTCAAAGACATCAAGAGGCCCAAAGAACCCCTAGAAAACACAGAAAAGCCCAAACAATCCTGCCTCCTGCACAGCCTTTACGGCCACAACCCATGGGTATTGGGATGCATAAAAAAGAAAAACACTGAACAACTGACTAGGAAAAGTCATACTAACTCAGACTGAACAACACTCAAACCTGGCATAAATGAATTTAGACAGCAATGAAGCTCAACAAGATGAACTCAATAGAACTCTGCCCTAAAAGGATTTCAAATTAATAAAATGTAGCTCAATTATTACTTCAGTAAACAGAAGGTACCCTGAAGAAAAGTCAAAGTCAACCATCATACTCAACCATCATACTCATACTCAAAGTGTACCATCAATACAACTATAAATACGACAAGATGTAGCTTATTCTACTATTCTTAACACAAAAATAAAATGAAAAAGTGAACAATTCATAAGTAGAATAACTGCATGATGGTATACTGGAGGGATAAAAGCCTCAACAAGCATAGCAAACTGATAAGCAAATCAGTTATGAGAAAACCCCATGGCAACTGCAAATTTCACCAAAACAAGAATTTAGTAAAACTTCTTAAAGTGCAGCGTTACTGAAAACAAATATAATAATGTGTAATTTGGCAGACTGCAGAACAGCTGAGTAGCTTCTCGCAACTGTACCCTGTGTTTTCTCATCTGGCAAATTTGCCAACATTCTCGTTTAAGAATTCAGATTAT
>JANPWX010018523.1:47990-114296 GCA_024734555.1 Trochalopteron elliotii | reverse complement strand
GAATATGTATCTACAGTGACATGGACGTATTTCAGTCTCCCAAACTCTGGAACATGAGTTACATCCATTTGCCACAACTCTAAAGCTTTCAGTCCCTTCAAGTTTGTGCCCAGCCCCAGTCCCGGTCCATGATGACTACATTGAGGACAGGCACGCACAATTCCTTGTGCATCCCTCAAAGGAATCTGAAATTGTCGGTGCAAGGCTCGTGCATTTTGATGGAATGTGTCATGACTGTTGCGAGCCCTTTCAAACTTGTCCTGAGGAGGAACATGGACAACACAACTGACTGCTGCATCAGCTCGTGCGTTGCCTTCTCCCAGACCTCTGTTGCACTGATGACTGCCAATGTGCATGACACAGAAGACATGATGACGCTGCTTCAAGATGCTTCTCAGTTGCAGAAACAATTCCCCAAGGCACTGATTCTTGGTTTGCCTGAGGAGTGCATCTTCGATTCTCTGTACTACTCCTACCACGTACAAAGAATCCGATACAACATTGAGTGGCTCCTTGTTCCAAGTCTGCAAAGCCCAACACACGGCTTTCAGCTCAAGGGTTTGTAACGTATCTTTTGCTTCACCCTTGATTACGTGTTGCAGCCATTCCCCTCGTTGCTGCCAAACACATGCAGCTTTTTTCGTCTTCCGACCAGCATCTGTAAACACCGTCCTGCCTTTCACTGGTTTCAGTGAACACAAAGGCCTTTCCAACCAACGATGACGTGTGATCAGATGCCACATTGGACCTTTTGGCTGCTTATTGTGAACCACACCTGCAAAACTCATCAACGCTTCTTGCAAGGCAACTGAGTGTCTCATCAGCCATTCTAAGTCTTCATCTCTCACGGGAATACTAATGTCTGCTGGTTCTTTCCTGTCTATTTCTACAATTCTGTCTCTGCCTTTTCTTATCAATGCAGCAAAAGCATCTGTTCTGCTCATGACGCGACATTTTGGCTGGACAGGAAGAAACACCCACTCAATCACAATTGCTGTTGAATCAAATTTCTGGTCAGATCGGTCTTCCCCCTTTTTCTTTTGCCATTGAAAGACAATGGCAAGAGGACAAGCTTCGGCGTTGGAAAGAAAAAGCGACAATGGAAGGAATTCTACACGACGAGCACTCACCATGTTGAAGCTTTTCTGACACATGTACCAAAGCCTTCTTTTGCTCAGGGGTGCAGATTCGTGAATCACTGGCATCATTCCCACGAAGCCATGGTAGAAATGGTAACAAGTCATCATTGGTGATGCCTACAATGGATCTAACCCATTGCCGGTCTCCAAAGAGCTTTTGAGCATCATGCAAACTGGTGATGTTATCATGTAATGTAATTTTCTGAGGACGAACTTGTGCGTCTGTGATCAGCCAGCCTAAATATTTCCAAGGCTCTGATCGCTGTATTTTTTCTGGTGCCACTGTCAATCCCTGATGCTCTAATTGTGAAATCAGCCAGTCTATGTTAGCTTGTGGCAATGGTCGCTTGGTCGCAATGAGGATGTCATCCATATAATGATAGATCATTGCATCAGCGAAATGTTGCCGAATTGGTTGCAAGGCCCAGTCAACAAACAGTTGACACATGCTCGGGGAATTTCGCATTCCTTGCGGTAAAACTGTCCATTCATATCTTTTTGATGGCACTTTCTTATTAATGGATGGCACTGTGAAGGCAAAGCGCTGAGTGTCTTGTGGATGAAGTAGAATGGTGAAGAAACAGTCCTTTAAATCAATGACAACGATGCTCCAATTCTGTGGAATCATGGTGGGTGCAGGGAGGCCAGACTGCAATACACCCATGGCCTGCATCTGTGCGTTGACCTTTCGCAAGTCATGTAACAACCTCCATTTGCCTGACTTTTTTGGGATGACGAAAATTGGAGTGTTCCACGGACTGACAGATGGTCGAATGTGTCCAGCATTAAGTGGCTCTTGAATCAGCTGTTCTGCAATTTGCAGCCTTGCTTCAGTCATGGGCCACTGCTCAACCCAAACAGGATTGTCGTTCAACCAGGTGATCTTTAGAATGGGTGGCTGCTCCGCAGTGGCCACTAGAAAAAATGCTGATCTGTGGTTAAGACCATGCCAAGCTGGGACAACACATCTCTGCCTAACAGTCCTCGAAGCTTGACAGGCAAAGGCATGACGTATGGTCGTGCTACAATGACTTGATTGTCCTCAAAGGTGATGCAAATGGGATCTGTGCTAATTGAAGGAATCTTCATTCCACCCACTCCGATGATGTGATTGCTTAGAGTCTGCAAAGGCCAATCAGAGGGCCAATTGAATTGATTCACTATAGAAACATCGGATCCCGTGTCTAAAAGCAACTCCAGTTGGATCTCCTGAGACCCACGTTGCAATCGCACTGTTCTTTTTGGATGATCGTTCAGGTCCAAAGTGAAGAAAACATCGTGACTAGTGGAACCAAATCCTTCAGCACCTCTCAGTGTTTCATCAGGCTGTTTTGGTCGCGAGCGATGTGGCAACAAGGCTTCAAGAGGTACAATCTGAGCAATTCTGCTGCCTTTTGGAATTGTCACAGGTGGTCGCAGGGCATAAGCTAAAATTTGAACTTGTCCTGTGAAATCTGCATCAATGAGTCCTGGGATGACAATCACCCTTTGTTTGCTCGTGGAGGATCTTCCAAGGAGCAAACCTCCGATGTGAGATTTGATGCTGTACATTGGACCACGTACATTGGTGGGAATCAGTGAGACTTCGTTGTTTTGTAAAGTGACTTCTGCATCTGTTTGTACATCCACACTGAGACTTCCCCAAGTGGCAGGCTTGTTTTTAACTAAAAATCCGTTGGTAGGGACTTCTGGATCCGGGCATCGATTTGTGTCTTCGCGCCGTGCCGCGACGCGCTGCTTTTCGAGTTTCCCAATTTTTTGCAAATTTCAGTGGCATGTGTGTCGAGATTACACTTGTTGCACCACACAGGTTTGCGACAGGAATCTTTAAAATGACCTGTCCCTCCACAGCGAAAACAAACTTGCTTGTTGTGATGTGAAAATTTATTATTTGACTTTCCAGTGGTCAGGGCAGCTGCAATGATGTGTCCTTGCTGCTTGATGGCATCATGCATGGTTGCCATGAATGCTGCATTTTGATGACTCTGTTCTGCTCGGGTTGCTCTCTCTAACATTTCATCAACCGGGCTTTCTTTTGGCAGGGTGGCCAAAATTGTTCTGGTACGTGAATTAGCATTTTCAAAAGCCAAAGAACGAAACAGATGATCCTGAACATCTGGTGTTAACTCTGTGGCATCCTTCAAAGCTGAAGCCAATCTGTTGATGAATTGAGCGTAAGGTTCATTATTTCCTTGTTTAATTGTAGAGTAAGGTGATGACTTCTTCTTGTCTGGCACCAACAGCAATGCCTGAAGAGCCAATGACTGAGCAAGTCGATGCATTGTCACAGGAAAGGTGAGCTGTACTGAAGATGAAATGTACGCTCCATGCCCAGTTAGCATGTCGGGCTGGACTGCGTACAACGGATCACCCACTTGGCGATGCTTGCTGGCTTCTTCTGCAGCCAGGCGCTTCCATTCCCATTCGAAGATGAGAAGCTGAGATGGTGTGAGAAGCAGTGTTGCGATGCTGGTACAATCAGATGGACAAAGAAGTTCTGCTGTGAAAATGTATTGAATTATGTTTCGTGCTGCTTCTGACCTGAGGCCATAAGTTGTAACAATGTCCTTGGCCTTTTGCAGCACCTTGCAATCATAAGGTTCCCAGTTGGCTGTGCCGTTTGCGATCACGACAGGACAGGAAAGAGCATTTGCAGCATCCCAATCTCCAGCCATAATTGCTGTTTTTGCTGCTGCTGCTTTTCGTGCATCAATTGGATTTTTAGAAACAGCTTGTAGTTGAGATGAATCGTGTTGTTCCTCTGGGTGGTGTGACAGTCGAGCAAGGTTTGAGATGATGTGATGCAGTTCAGAGGAATGCTGGTCATGCTGTGAAACAGTGACAGACTGTAATTGTGTTTGTGGACGCTGCTTGTGACAGGATGCAAAAGCAGTCACATTTTCCTCTGTCAGAGTCACTGTCAATTGGAAGTGGACAGCCGGCTGGCTTGAGACTGCACTCTGTTGTGCTTGCTCCTGCTTCTGTTGTTGCTGTGTGAGCCGTGGCTGCTGATGCTGTGCAGCCCGCTTCTCCCCCCGTGGAGAGTGCTGCTCGGTCTGTGTCAGTGCTGCTGCGGGGGGAGCGGATCCCCCCTCTAGGTCAGTCTGCATCGGCGCATGCTGAAGAGAGGATCGATCCACCCCCACCGGCACGTCACTCTGGTCTCCGCCTGCTGTTCCGCCCCTGTGCTGTGTCATCTGGGTTTGCCCATCTCCGCCCTCAGCTCCGCCTGAGTCTCCGCCTCTGTCTCTGCCTGTCACCACACCTCCCGAATGGGGCTGCAGAGCCACTTCCTGTTTGCTCTCAGTCTGTTCGAGCAACCGAGGAGACCACTGCTCCGCCTGAGCCTGATGTTCCACCTGAGCTACTTGTTCAAGGACAGCTCGTGGGGTAGAACTGACTGGAGCACTCAAACCATGAATCGGATGTTCACCCAGACCAAAAAACCTTACAACTTTGGCAGGTTTTTGAGGAGGAATGGATGGAATTCCTGCCTCGTCTCCTCCCACTCCCTCAAAAGCTTGGACTGCTGCCACCGCCTCTTTTTTCTCAGCTAACAAGGCACGCAAGGTATTAATCACTTTTTTCCAGACCGCTCCAAAGTCATGGGCGAGTTTCGCCTCCTTGCCTCCCAAGAGAGACGAGTCCCAGAGCAACTCCCCAATCTCACGCCACTCTGAGGCACTAAAAACCAACGATGAATCACGCAATTTTCTCCGTTTCCACGCCCACAGGGCTATCTGTTCAATCTCAGTCTCTTTCACCTTTTCACCTCTCTTAGAAAGGATAGCAAACAAAAGGTGAATGGCTGCTGCTAGCTCTGCATCCATCCCAGATGTTTATGTCACTCTCTGCTGCACTGCAGCTTACCTTCTTCCCGCAGGCTGATGCTGACGCTGTTCCTTGGCGCCGAGCTGCTGTGGAAGTTCTGACCCCCAGCTCCATCTCGCTCGACCAAACACGGATTCAATCAAGCACAGAGTCTCCCAGCGAAGGCTTCCCGTATTTAAACCAAAGCCTTCTCCAGGGCCTCTGCATTTAAGCAAGCCCCGGTCCCAGAGCCCGACATTTAAATGCACTCTGGGCAGTGCCTACGTCTAGACGTTCGTCCGGCATCGATGCTTTCGAAAGGCACAACAATCTCAGGTCCTTGTGATCAGGCGCCAATATATTGCCAGGGTTGGCCTGAGATAAAAAGGAAGTCGGAGTATAGAGAGAACGCAGATCAAGCCAATATGGTTAACAGCTACCTTCTGCTTTATTTAGCTAAGATGGCTACTTTTATACATTTCCATATAGTTTACAATTCACAGCAGCTCTTCATTGGCATACAGCAGAGAGAAGTATGGAAACACACTTTATTTTACTAACTCTTAAGGTGGCTATCACGTGCTCACTGACAAGTCTACTCAGTGACCTTCACAACCCTGTTATCTTTCCCTGACACCTTAACTACTAATTTCTAACTGCACCACACTTGGCTAAGAATTTCTAGCTGCGTCACAGGCTTCAAGGCCTCACTCAGGCCCCTGTTAAGGCCTCAACTCGGGTAGTTCAAGGCCTAGGTAGACATCATATCCACCTTCCCTGAGGAATTCTGCAACATATTTATTCGATGCTCTTTCCCCAGAGCATCAAAGGCTCCCCATGTGTATTTATTCAGAGGGGTTTTTAGCACTAATGGTACTTCCCCTACAGTAGGGAGGTCCACCAAAACAGGTTGTCCAGGGTAATGTACTGGATTGTTGGAATCACTTGGTCCCCATAGTGAGGGAATTATGCTTGGAGCTGTCAGGAAAAAAGCAGAAGCATCAGTAAACCAGGGATTTGCTGACTGTTTGGGGGAAAAGGGAGGGGTAATGACTGAGGCAGGTTTGTCTTGGATGCTATCCAAATTTTCTGCTTCTTGTTTTGCTAGATTTTTCACAGCTCCTTCAGTTATTGAGAAGATGTTACAACAATGTTCAATCTGAGCATACCACTTCCTTACTGAGGCCCTCTGGGCCACCCCGTCAGGTGGAGGGGTCCCAGTAGTGACTGACTTAACTTTGAAAGGGCCTTTCAAGACAATTGGTTGTTGTTGTGCAATCATCTCCACTTCTATGAGAGCTAAGCTGACCACAAACAAGCCTTGTTCCCAGGTAGTAGACCTCTTTTCAGCATCTGTAAAACCACAGGAATAAAAACCAATGGGCCATGTCAGACCCTCAGGACCCTGCTGCCATAGGTGTACTGACAACCCTGGGGAGGCAAATCCCCATTCCACCTGGAAGGGATCTGTAGGATGAATAGGACTAAGGGCTTGGTGAGCAGTTGCTTCAAAAATCAGTAATTGCATTGCTTCTTCCTGAGAAGCAGTCCATTCCCACAGGCAGGCGGCTTTGTGGACACTTTCCAAAAGTTGGTTAAATGGATTCAATGCAATAGGTTTGAGACAGGGCCAATTAGAAATTATTTCAGCCAGTTTATCATAAGGTAACCTGTCCATTACTTCTCGTGGCACTCCCCTTTTCAGCCCTAGCAACCACAACTGCTGCCGATTAGAGATTTGTTTCCCCTTTTCTGGTTTTTCATTGGGAGAAGCAATGTGCCTGACTCCTCTGGGTTTTTCGTGTTTGTCCTCTGAGTGCTTCACTGGTCCATATTTTCTACTGTAACTTATTAACTCCTCTGCTACTTCACTCCATGTCCAAACTTTACGATTGCTGTTAGATCGTGTGCTAGGAGTGGTGAAAGGTGAGAAGTCAGTGGAGTCAGTTGGACCAGTTTGATCACTTGTGTGTCCAAGAAATCTTTCAAGCCTATCTACCGGAGTGATAGATGCTATGGTTTTTTGGAGTAGAATTGCTGTTGATTTAAGAGACTCTGGCAAACCTCGAATTAGGGGGGTCATGATCTCAGGTTTGACAGGCTGTTGCATTGGTGACTCATAGCCAGAGATTAATTTTCTTTCATGTATCATTTGCAAGCATGCAGCTTTGTGTATGTTTTCTAGGAGTTGGTCTGAGGTGCCGACTATTGCCAGAAGGTCGCCCCTTTCAAGGGGGCTTAGTCCCCCTGCCCAGTAAGCTGCACGCTGCGTCAGGGACCATGGAGCACGTGTATTTCCTGTTGTTAAGAAAACTCCATGTCCCCAGTAGCCACTTGCTTCTTGTTCACTTAATTTAATTTGGTCACCCCCAGTGAGTGAAACTCTAAACACATACTCTGTCTCTGATTCACTAGGGAGGCGGGAGTATTCTTTCTTTAAATTTAGCTAATTCAGTGGCAGTGTATGGTATTTCTTTGGTGGTTATGTGGGGATCATGATCCTCTTCATTTATATAATTATATTTTGTTTTAACAAGAGGTCTCAAGTTGGGGCAACAGTGTTCCCCACAATTTTGCATGTGTACTAATTCTTTCTGAGGGTATATCTGTCTGATGTTGGGTATCTCCTTTCCTTCTATCTCGTTAAGTGGATCTACAAGTTTTAGGGTTTTACTTCGCTCTTCTGCAAGGGAAATGTGCAACAAATAATTCTGATTTCTTTCCTGTTCTAATTGTTTTTGCAAAGCTTCTACCAAATTTTGCAGGGATTCTATTACTGCTTTTTCTTCACTTACCCGTTTAAAACGGGTTTCTATGGCTGCCGAAAGGCAAGCCCCCAAAACTGAGCAAAGAATGGTTTTATTTCTGCCCAGTTTATATTTAGCATCACGTTGCAAAGAACATATTCTATCTACAATGTTTTCAAAATTAAACCAATTATTCTGTGCCCACCCTTCTCCGGCTGGAGAGGGTCTAGCACCATGTTTTGCTAACAAAGCATAAAATGCATCCTTATCTTTTTCAGTCATTTTGATGAAGGGACCAAAACCACTCTCAGGGAGGTATTCTTAAAGTGACACAAAAGCACAGCTAAAACTGTGTTTCCCTTCGCTTTCCTGAAATGGGTGAGGAGACCAAAACTGCTTGGGAGGTACTCCTTACTTCCAAATGGTTGCCTCCTCAACTACACCAAGCAGCTCAAAACACACTCACAAAAAACAACTACACAGTACACAGTCCCATCTTTTGCACAATGAGATCTTTTTGAAATCCTGATGACAGGGAGTGCTATTCACCTGGGTGTATACAGTTTGCAGGAATTTTCCCTCGCCCCCCTTGCTTTCTAACAGCGCTCACCAAAGTGACGTGCTAGGTGCGGCTGAGACGAGGGTCCTTCCCCTTTTACAAACTATATAAAACCCGCAACTCCTCTGTCTATCAAGATCCTGTCCGTGACGCCAATTTATGTCACGATCCGCCACTGCAAGTGGGGTTCGTGATGGTTCGTTTTAAGGATCTCAGAGCGCAAAAGACACAGCAGGGGACAACTCAGTTTGCTCAATCACAAATGCACCTTTATTTAGTGACAACAAATGCGATAGTGGGGAGAGAAATTAAGGATAGTAAGAAAGACAGAGAAAGAGGGGAAAGGGGATTATAGCTACCAACGTGGAGGGACGAGTCCTCGAGGCTTAGAGATGCCTATAGATGCAAAGTTCTCCAGTGGGGTGATCACAAAAGTGTGAGAGGGTCTCCAGAGCTTTTATAGGTTGTCAAGGCGGGAACCAAAGCGAGGGGCACGGAGCCAAAGCGGGAACCACCTGTGTTGAGGTTGGGTGCTCAGGAACAAGCTGCAAACCGTACCTCTGGTACGGACAGACCGGTTCGGACAAGCAGCCTTGGCTCAGTCCACTGTGACCAGTTCCATTGTTCTTGCACCCCGTTCTCATGGAGGTGCATACCAGTCCTCCAAGACTTGGCAAATGTTCCATCTCAACCAGGTCAGGGGCTCCTTTCAGAGTCTGGGGTCTCAGTCCTCAATCATTGGAGACAGTCGTGAGGCATATCACATCCTTGGACAGACTCTGACAGTATAACACATAGTAACTGCAGCTTTACTAAAAAAAAAAACAAAAACACAACCTAAAGTTTGGTAAACTGCTATTCAACTTTGCAGCATTTTGCAAATGCCTGTACAATATATTCAAGTTTCTTCTACTTTCTCCTGTATTTCTTAGTAAGTTTTCAGGTTGTTGGATTGCTGTTACTCTCTTCTCTGAGATTTCTGACAAGGTCTTTTCATTTCCCTGCGAAGCTGTCTGTTCTTGGCTCTTTTCTACCTGGATCTGCCAAAACAGGATTAGTTGTCTCCCAAGTTAGAGTGGTAAATGCATCCATGACTCCAATTAAAATTTTTACTTCTATTTTTATTATCCATTGTGATAGCATCTCTTCCTCACAGTAGTGATAGGTTTTTGCACTACAAGGAAATGAATTGCTACCATTTTCCTTTCTGGCCCTGTAACTGCAATTGTATATTCACTTTGCAAACACAATGCAGCTCCTCCAATTCCTGCCCTGGTGTCCGACATGCCTGTAACTGCAATCGTCCTGTTGTGATATGTCAAGTTGCAGGTTATCTGTGGTCTATCACGTTCTTGGCGGTGGCTGCATTCCCTACGGCCAGGCCGGCTGGCTCGGGAGGGATGTCAGGCAGGGGCCAGGCTGTACTTGGCTGGCGGGGTGGCACAGCCAGAGAGCGCGGCGGCGACAACGACGGTGGAGCCGCTCTGTCCCTGCTCCAGGGTCTCGGTGTCCCTGGCCACCGCAGAGGAGAACGTGAGGGCTCTTTTTCGAGTTTCCCAACAAGGCATAATTAAAAGCTGTTAATTTAAGACGTCAAAATCTCTTTCTTTAATCCTCTTTCGCCTTACTTCAGCCCAATTAATTGATTTTAAACTGTTTCCTGAAATATCATGTGATTTTAAATTTGAGGGGTCTGTTTCTGGATTCAGTGAGCCTGCATCTTGCAAATCTGTCCCTTTTGCCGAGATAGAATCATTTCCTCGCTGTCGTATTCCTTTTATTCGTGTATAACTTTCTGTTCCGTTCTTCTCCCACCTCGCTCCATGCAAGAATAGAAGGGGCTAGAGATGGCACTGTACTTGGAGGCTGTGAGCCTCGGTGGTCACAAAATGGCGTCGGCGGAAATGCGCATGCTCCAGATAGGGCGCCGGCATTTTGTTGTACAGAAAAGAACAAGAAGCAGGCCTTCTGTTGTATGAAAGGTCTTTGAAGGGTGCCGCCATTTGGCTGTATGGACGGCTTTGCTGCACCTGCGCAGTGCTGCTGAAGGACACTGCACGATTCCGCGCCACGTTCAAAATGTGTCCTCTCGGGGGGGGGCGGCCACCCGGGCCAGGGGCCCCCCCCGTGCGGTCGAGGGGAACATCTGCAAGACTTGGCAAGCCACGCGTGGGGCCGAGGGAGCCCGCAAAAGGTTCGCTGGGGCTTGGCTTGGGGTCTGTCACGGGCTTGGCAGAGCCGAGCGCGGCTCCGATTTCAGCGGGACTACCTGCAGTTTCTGCGGGGGGGCAGTCATGCGACTGCTCGCTGGAACCTCTAACTTGCTCATAACTTCATTAAATACGTGGCACGCAGGGAGCAAAGAAGCTGTAACTTCATCTGCGTTTATGTAGCTTCCGGGAGATTTTTAATTACCCTAAGCAATAAATTTCTTACTTCTTGCTTAGAAACCAAACGAGAATGCAATTCTTTCAAAGTCTTTTAATTACAATAAACATCCCTTTGTTATTTTGAGAGTTTTTGACCCGGTCTCACTTCCCTCAGTGCCTGCGGAGCCCCGCGGACAGGGCCCGATTCGGCAAAGCCACTGGGTCTGTTGAAAAAACCCGCGCACCGAGACTGAGAGGGAATGGCTGTGGGACTCCAGCTCTGAAAAGGAGTTGTATTTCAGGAAATGTTTTCCTGTTCCTGCTGTCTTCAGAGTTCGTGCGCTCCACATAGACCGACGAACCGACCGGTGCCCAGGGCTCGGGGTTTTCTGAAGGATAAAACACCCGCGCGGAGCTCCTGGGGGTGGCAAAAAATCCTCTCTCCCAGCCCCATTTTAATAACCTCTTTAAGACCTCCTGGTCATATAAAATCCCTTTTGAGGAAAGGATAACTTGGAGGAGATGTAACGTGGCTTCCTCTTCCTTGGACAAAGCCTTCCCCATCTCCTCCAGCCCCGGCCCCTCACCTGTTTTATCCGGTGAACTCGCTGCAGTGTGCGTTTTTCTGGAGTCTTTCCTCGAAAGGGTTCATGCTTTCGTACTCCGATTTTTTCGTCCAAAGCTTTTCCTCGGGAGGCCTCGAGCCCCTGAGAAAAATTGGGCAGGAGACGATGTTTCCTCCTTTAAATGCCTTTATTAAAGTATAGCTCTTTTAGAAGCAGGCGCCTCAGGGGGGGTGGGGTGGCCTCCACCGCAGTGCTGAGAAGGAGGCGGGGGCTGGACACTCTGCTGCTGCACACAGCCGAGTGGGGAATTAGCCTCCCCCCTCACGGGAGCATGCTCCCGACAATTACGAGTCCAATGTGATTTCCACTGATGAGTCAGATGTTCAGATTGCTCTTCTGGTCACGGCGAGATCAAAAGGTCCTGGCATCAATTGGCCTGTACTCTTCAGTCTTTATTGTTATTATTCTTTTTGTTTTAAGTTGTTGTTAAAGAGTCTTAATTACTGTTTGTTTTGGAAGTTGTCCCGATTTTCCTGAGGTGTTGCATCCTGGGATCTTTAATTACCATAAGGAGTGTTAGAGTAGGAGACGGGGGCAGGGGGGGTGAGATAGCCAGGCAGAGTAGAGGTGTAGGAGTCTTACGTTGCCATGGAAACGACATTCTTGCTTGACAGGTCACGAAGATATATTACAAAAATGAGTACAAAGAGTTTCTAACATTTAACTTTACATTTCTATAACTAATATAACTAATACTTTCTAACTTTAACTTTTAGGAGTTGTTTTAAACCTCGTTTTTCACACCCCCATACTCTGAGTGGAGCCCCTCGACTCCTACCCCTGCAGCCAACCCCAGAGGCGTCAGGCCGGGCCCCCTGCCTGCCTTCTCCGCAGACCCTCTTCGCACCCGATCAGAGTTCAAAGAGTCCTGGTCTGCATCAATATCACACGTTCTTCTAATGTCCTGGGTCATCATTATGCAGGGGGGAAATGGGCTACTGAATCAATATGATTCCAACAGAAACCATTTATTGTTTACATTACATGCCAGATATAGATTCTAGGTCTACTGTCCATGTGGGCATGCATCTCTGGGTTGGCTAAGCTGCTTCTTCATGAGGCAGACACACATCCTTCAGGACATCCAATTGGTCAAGCGTCCATCATCACGTTGTGCTTCCCCTATCTAGGGTTTACATTTTTTGCAGACATTTTCTCAGGCTCTGTTCTTATTTTTGGTCCTGTTGTTTTCTCAGTAACCTTGATGAATTCCTGAGAGCTCTAACAACAAAACTGCAGGTGGTTTGATAATATTACTCACAACCAGTTTGGCTGGTGCATCAGAATGGCTTGTTATACAGATACATTGCTACACCTTACCTCTGCATCTAGACTGGAATCTGCTTCTTGCTGCTCATATTGGAAATATTTCTGTGCTTTCTGAGGTCTGGGAAGGATGGGCTGGTTTTTCCTGAGCAGGTTTTGCCAGTGCTATACACAGGGTGTTGTGCACTTCACCTGCCTGTGCTCTCCCCTGCCAGCATACCTGTGTCCAGGCCTGGCTTGGGGCCCCACGGGTGATGTTGTGGCAGCCAGGAGAGCCTGGCACACATCTGCAGCTCTGCCCTGCCAGCTTCCTCTTGCAAGTAGACAAGATTTTTTTTTTCCTACTTCAATTACCAAGCAATATTGAGGTTCAGTGTTGGGTTTTTTTTAGTGTTTTCCCTTGTTCGCCTGGGGATTTGCAGCTTTCTCTAACTTGTGGGGACCATGCAGACAGGCTGCAGGCAGGGCTGGTCCCCAGCAGTTGGGGGTGCTGGACTGTGAGTGCTTGGTGATCACCTGATGTCATTCTGGAGCCTCACACCGCTGGGTTGCTGTTAGCAGTAGGCACAGCATGAAGGACATAGTGAAATGGGCTCTGCCCAGAGCCTGTCGTGCCCTTAGGGACACTGTGCCTGTCAGAGGGGTGTCCTGCCATTGCAGATAGGTAACAAGGACACTGCTGCTCACGTTGCTGATGATTGTAAGCCATTTCTGTTATTACCATTGAAATAATTGTACAGTAATCTTGTGTAGTTTTGCTCTCCTGAGGCTCCCTGCACCCTTTCCATAGGCTGGCTCCACGACCAGCCCACAGCCCCTGCTGCTCTGGGTGTAACCATCATGCTGCCGTTTGCTGCACTGCCTTCAATTATCCAACCTACCACCAGTGACTTGTTCACTAGGTTTGCCTGGGCTGGCTAACATTTGATTTGGGCAGTGAGTATTTTGCTTTTTTGCAATAAACTTGACTCCAAGACTTGAGCATGGAGCTGTTCCATGGAGTACCTTAACCCTCCTGTGGAAGGAGGGCAATGCTGCTGCTGCCTGTGCACTTCAGGGGATGGCAGTGAGTGGCAAACTGGTTTAAAGCTTGATTTACTAACTTGTAGCCTGGGGAAACAGTGAAACTTCCCTGGTTTAAAAGGTCTCCTCTGTCTCCTGTCCTCACCTGGCTCATGCTTGGCAGCAGCATGGCTGCTGGGTCAGGAAAAGCCTGTTTTGCCCAGAGGCTGCAGTGACTTCAATATATATGCATTAAATGTACATGCATGCAATATATGCACATTAAATATGCATATAAGCAATATATAGAGATGCATTAAATATATATATTTATTTTTGCTTATGGGCTCTTTCTCAGGCTTGGCCAAAACCCAGGGAGCTGCTGGGCAGTGATTGGCACAGGGCACCACTCTGATGGTTGCAAAGTGCATTTGGATACTGAGCTGCACGTGGGACAGTGGGGTGCGGAGAGGAGCCGAGGCTCCCTGGTGGGAGGGAAGCTGTCCTAGGTTTTGCTGCTCCTCCCCTCCATCATTTTTCATGCTCTCATAGGGATGCTCACTGCCACAGATGCTGACCAGAACAAATACTCTCTAAAATGTTTAGCTCCTTATGCAACCCCTTCTGCATGTGATTTGCAGTTTGTCCACTCCTGTGGGCACCTGTTGCATCCTGCTGACTCCAGTGGTTTTTTTCCCCAAACCTCGGTTGTGTTGTCCTGGATGGAATTCCAGCTGAAGCCCATTTAGTCTAAAAGCATATATCCTCTGGCCATCCAGCCTAATTGATAGCGATTCAGAGACATTTGTCCTGCCCTCCTTAATGAAAGCTTAGTGCATGATCCAGTTGTTTGTAAAGAGCTTTTTGTTTTCCTCCTGTAGCAGAAGGAGGGGTAAGCCCCTTCAAGGCTGTTCTAGCTGGGTATTTGGCTCTCAGATCAGGCTTTTCTCTTTTTTTTTTTTCCCATCTTGAATAAGATTCCTATTAAACTCCATTGTGACCTTTGCTGAGTAATGCTTTGCTGCAGGCTTTTTGCTCCTGTTTTCAACTGAATTTTCAGGATCTATAGGTGAAAGGACTCCAGTTTTGCTTATGGAAGGCTTGGTAACTTCTTGCTGTGTGTTTTCAAAGAATCTTTTCATCTGGCATGTCTTAAAGTGTGCTGTACACCTTAACAAGATTCTGTGAGATGATTGAAGTAGGAAACAGAGACATTGCTCACTTGGTCGATGTAATTTGTTTGCAGTATTGTGGCAAATGCACTGATTTACAAACCAGAGGGATCCTCTGTTTCTTGTGCTGTAAAGGACATAGAAAAGCTAAGATGTGCAACAGGCAAGACCAGACAATTTGAAGCGTTTCTTTGGTACTGCCATCCAAGATCTCTCCAGCAGTAATACAAATTAAATACTGCTTGACTGCAGCAACGCTGTGCTCTGTTGCTGGAGTCTCAATTTGCTTAAGAGGGGAAAAAAAAAATCTCACTGCTGGGAAATTAAATGCAGGGGGAAAAAAAAATCCACTTTCGTGAGCAGCCCTTCCATCTTTTATTATGATTTCTGTGTAATTCCACCCCAGCATTCATACAAAGCCAAGCAGCTGCTATCTGTAGGGACTCAGACTGCACTCAGGGAGACTGTGAAGCCAGCCTTGAAATGCAGTATAAATACTTTTCTGTTTGCTTTGGGTGGTGTTTTGCATGCTACTTTTGTTCCGTCTGAGTTGTGGAGGGTTTTTATTCTTTTTGTGTTTTCCTCCTTCCTTACAGCTCACCTTTTCTTGTATTGTTTGCTCAGGGAGGGAGTGCAGTAAAAACAGCTGTGATGCCCAGAGGGCTGTTGTCCTCGTACCAGCCAAATTAATATTGTGGAGCACATAATTTCCATGGGGTGGCTTCTCCCAGGGCAGTTGAATGGATGTAAGTGGGACTTCCCACTTGACAAGTACCATTGCAGTAAGTGCAGGGTGAGAAGCAGTCAGGCAGAGAGAGGAAACCTTGGATGAAGGAGCTTGTGTTGGTAACTGTGAGAGCAGGAACGCCCGTGTCTTGGTGCCTGGCTAGGGAAAGAAACTGATAGGATGGAGATGGCTGAGTCATCTCCAGGGATGCTGGCCCGCTCTCCAGCATGGGATCCCCGCTCTCCAGCACAGGATGGGCTCACTCTGCAGCTGATGGTGCTGGGGTACACCACAATGAAACCCCCAAGCTCCAAGCCTGAGGTCCCAGGGCCAGTGAAACCTCAGCTCCCTGTCCTTATGTCTTTGCAGCTTTTCTGGCTGCTGTGCTGGGCAGGGCTTGGTGTGGGGCTCACTCAGGCTCTGCTCTGCTGCCTTCCCCAGCCTGGCCAGAACAGGAGCCAAAGGATTTCCTGAAGATAAATAGTTCTAGGCCACATGGTGAGGATTTCTCTCCTGACTGGGTGGATTTCACTGATCCAGTATCCTGGTATGACTGTGCCTGCAAGCCCCAAGGATGAATTTGTTGGTCATTGTAGTATCCAGAGATGAAAATATTCCCAGTGCGGTCTGGGTCATGGGGAGCTGATTTTGGCTGTGGAGCAAGGGGTGAAGTAGGTGATTTCTACCTCTTTTCCCTTTTATCTCCTGCGGCTTCTGTGGAAACATGTCTGTAGTACAGCAAGGGGCAGAGTTAGAAAACCACAGCTTTTATGGTTTTGGAGTTGAAAAACCTGATCTGAACCCATGTGAGTGAGGAGCATGGGAGGTGCTGGGACCTCGGGTACCCATTGAGGGCGCCCCAGGATGCTGGTGCAGGACTCAGGGAGTCCCTGCAGGCTGGACCTGCCCTCCCCTCCCTCCTGGTGGCTGTTTGTTGTTTGGGAGATAGGACAGCTTCCCTGGGGGCAAGCTTCATCTGAGGGATGGGTCTGGGCAGCTCCCAGGGCTGCCAGCCCTGGCTTTTGGGGTGCTGTGGTGAGGTACGCCCTGGCAGGGCAGTCTGCAGCCTCTGCCCTGGAGTGTGGACAGCCAGGCGGGCTTGCTTCCCAGCGAAAAGGAAAAACTACTCTGGGAAATGGGCTTCTCGCCAGTCAGCTGGCAGCCTAGCTCTGAAATGCTGGGAAAACTTAAAAAGGGGCAAAATGTTTGTAGGTGGCAGAGGTTAGAGTACCATCTGGCTGAGCTGGGATGTATAACATAGCATTTAGGGTTTTTTTGTTTCCATAACTGAAGAACTCAGGCTTTCAGAAGACCAGAAAACAATGGGAAAATGTTAGCTCTGCTGGGTGATGCAAGCACTGACAATTGCAAACTGGGAGTTTTTTTCCATTTTGCTCTTATTTTAAATTTTGCCAGGCCAAATCACTGCTCTGGAGAGCTTGCTGCCCTGCTAAAATAGCTGCCGATGAACAGACATGTGCACAGCTTGAGCTGGGGAGAGGAGGGAGGAAGAGTTTTGAAGATAGGAAGACTTTGTTGTATTTGCTTTGTGACCTCTGCAAAACATTTGGCTCTTATTCAAAGTCCTTTTTTTGTTCTCGAGCCTGATGTGTTCCTATGAGCCTGAATTTTATATGCTGGCAGCATGCTCATTGAACTTTTCTTTTGGACTGCCAAAAAAGATCTGCTGCCTGTATTTCAAGATGAGCAACGGTTTCATAACCCTGGCTGCCAACAGGACAGGGAAAAAAAGAATTGAGATGCTGAAAACTTCCGAAGGTCGGTGGTTGTGTTTGAGCAGGAGCAACAAATTTTGCACAAAACAGCAGCACTGAAGTAATGCTGCCCCAATTGATCCCGTCTGGATTTGGCTTTCTGCATCACTTGTGAACCTGACTTTGTACAAAGTGCTGCTTAACAGAAGCTGTGATTGCAGCCATTGTGGCATGTTTTCTGGGAGGATGCACTACTGCCTGGTTTGAGGCTTGACTGCCTCCAGAAGGAAAAACAAAATCCATGCCAAAAAAGGTCTTTTCAGCTGTCACCCCTGTCCATGGCGCTCCTCAAGTCCAGGATAGGACTGGGCCGTCCTTTAAATTTATTACCTAGGGGAAAAACCTCTTGTATTTCCTCTCTCCACCCTTATGAAATCTTTCAAGTAGCCTTTTCCCCTGTTCTCTCCACCCAGCCATGTCTCTGTTTTTATCAGTGGCTTTGTTGGCTAAGTCAGCTTTTCCAGGAAATGCAGTCTAGTTGGGCTCTGCTGTTCCCCAGCCCGCTGTCCTTGGTGAAGGTGATCTCCCTATAAGACCATATGGTGAGGCAGCATGTCTTGGGGACAGAGGGGACGTGGGGATGGGCTCTGGCTGGCGCCCCTTGCTTGGCTGCACTTCCACTTGCATTAAGGATGGTGTGATCTGGTTCAGTGATGCTGTTCTAGAGCTCATCATATGCTGCTTTATCATCCCCAGGGATGAGGTCTGGGTGTTGAGCCCCATCATGTGCTGGCTGTGGTGTAAAATCCCCCAGGTATGGCCCTTTCCCCATGACTCCTCTTTTGCTCTTGCCTTTTCATTAGGTCTGGGAGCTCTCATGGTTGTCTCTGCTGCCCTCCACTTTGGCTGGAGCTGGCTTAACCCAGCAGTCACTCCTTGGTGGTCATGTTTTGTCCCTGGCTGAAATACCAGTGGGAGCTTCAGCCTCAGCACAGAAGGGATACTGGTTTAAATTTCAACCTTCTGTTTTCCCAAGGTGCCAGCCTTCCCATCCTGCTTAGGAATGAGCAGCAAAGTCCCATCCAGTGGGAAATGAGATTGGGCAGTGTGCGCCTTCAGCCCTTCTTCTTGGACCTATGAGCTCTCAGTATTTCAGACACAGTGTTGGTTGTTTTTTCCAAGGTTTGTGCATGTTATTGACCCTTTCCTGCAGGCACAGGGAGAGTGGTGGGGTTGATCCTTTATCGATGGAGTTCTCTCTCTAAATCAGGAGATCTGCCTAAATATGTGGCCATTGTGGGTAAGCACAGTCTGAGCTGCTGAATTAAGGGTATTCTCAAAGCATCGCTTGTACCCTCATATAAATGATTGAGGACAAAGAATCATAGGAAAATTGGCAAGAGGAAATCTCAATTAAAAGTATATCGGTTGGGCAATGAGCTTGATGTGCTGAGCAACTTCCCGAGGCTGATGGAAGTTTTGGGGAGGTTACGGTAAATTTATGGAGGCTTTTTAAAATTGTGAATGTATTTTCCTTTGTTCTTCTGAGGCTAAATGAAACAGGAGCTAGAACAGGCTGTTTTGGGAGGTGCTGTTATTCTTGCAAGTTTTTTTTGTCAATCAGGTCGCCTTCTCTACTACTTTTATGATAAATGGAACAATACAGGAGCAATTAGACTTTAAACTATTTATGAGATCAAAGCCAAGTAATGTGATTTAATTTTTCTTTCACATATAATTAATATAAGCTGTGATTTCATTCGAATGTTTGAGCTTTGTACTTGTGCTGTATTATCTCTGGGTTTAGTAGATGATTTTTTTTAATGCCTGTGGTTTTTATTAGATCTGTTTTCTATGAGTTATTTGTGTTTACTTTGTGGTTTAAACTTATCTTCAGCAAACATGAAAGGAGAGGGTTTTTTTACTAGTTAGTTCTGGTTTTGGTGCTTTCTCGAGCTGTAGTAAATCAAATGGTGGTGGTTTTTTAGTTTTTCCTCTGCCGCTGTTTTTTTTTCTGGAAACAGGGCCAGAAGGTAGCACAGACACTTGCTTTCCATATGGGGAATATAATTAAACACTCTGCAGCTGCCATAGAAATAGTCCTCTTGAAGTGGCTCCTTGTCAGCAGTGACTGCAGAGCACAGGTTCGCCTCTCCTGTTGAACTCAGTCTAACTCCATTAATTTTTACCCAGGCTTGCTAATTTTTACCCAGGTTTGCAACTTTTATCCAGTTTTATCTGTGTGGAGAAAGGAAAAGAGGCACAAAGGGACAGTTGCCCAAACTCAAGCAGATAATTTGGAGACTGCTGTGGGCTGCAAATGTAATTCTGCCATCTATGTAATGCTCCAACAGCTTCAAGTCATCAATATGTTGGGTTATTAATTGCATCTCTGAGCATTTTTACTCCTGGCCTGATGCCTACAAATCATACCCGTTCTTATCTCCTCAAAGAAAAATTTATAGTGAAATGCCAAGCCTCAGGTGACCTTCCATGGGCACATAGTTGGGCTTTTTAAGTTTGGGCAATGTAAGAAAATAGCCATTATCCCCCCTAATGCCGTGATTTTAGAACTGCTTCTGGCAGTACGTGGGCTTTATAAAAGGCGCAAGTGTGGGAAGGTTGGGTTACATCAAAGCATTTGACAGAACACATTCACGTGTGAGTTTCTCCCTGGCACGAGAAGGGTGGTGCTGCAGCAGTAGCCCTTTTCCCTGCCAAGCATGGGCAAAGCCAGGACAGGCAGCCAGCTGCCAGCTTGAAGGATGCTCCTGGCAGAAGAGCCTCACTTGCCTCATCTCTATCTCTTATGATTTGTGTCTGACTCTCTGGCTGTTGTCTTCCAGCTGAACTCCTTCAGGAGAAATCTGGTTTGGATGCCCTGCTGAAAGACTGACTTACTGATGGGCTTGGTTAGGCACTGGGGGAGTGGAACAGGAGCTCTGAACTGAAGCTTTGTCTTGGTTTGGCAAGACAGGTATCTGCCAGGGAAAGCTGGAGTTTCCCTTGGAATGGAGAATGTAATCTTTCTTCTTTCTAAATTATTATAATTTTGCAATTAAAGGCTTTTTAGGCAAAGATTTGGGAATAGGAATAAGTTTCTTTACTAGAAATATTAAGATACAAATGTAGTAATACAAAAAAACAAGCAAACAAAACAAACAGAAAATCCTAGAAACCCTGACAGAGGCAGAAATACAACCTGATACCCTGTTGGTCAGGGTGTTGGAAGCAGTCCAAAGTAAGCCCTCCTGGAGTGGCAGATGTGGTTCTGTTGGAGTAGAGATGGTCCTGTAGAAAAAGGATCCAGTAATGGTGAGATGGGTCCGATCTTCCTTCAGGAATCCAGTGGAAAACCAGAGTGCCTGGTGTCCCTAAATCTCAGTTTTTATCTGGGTAGGAACGGTTTGGCTCCCCCCACTGGGTGGAGCATCTCACAATGGGATGTTGTAATGTGTCATGTCATTGGTGAGCCTTAATGCCCCATTACCAGAAGGTATCCCCCTGGAGGGTGGAAAGAGATAAGGAACAATGCCCCACCCGGTTTTAACAGCTGGCGCATTATCAGAACGCAGCCGCCCCCTCTCCCCTGGAGTTACAAGAGAGAAGGAAAACACCTTTCCGACTGGTTTCAACAGATGGAATAGAATAAATATTTTTGGTTACATAACCCAAGACAAGCTTGAAACATTGCAGGAGAGACCTACATCTTTGGGGCCGGTCCTCAGGTGATGCAGACAGGATAGTGGCTCTGCTCAAAAATGCCTCCTTCCCTCCTTCCTCTCAGTTCCTGGTGTCTGCAGTGTCCCCCTGGTGCTGCTGCTATATGTCTGCCAGCTGCTGGGAGCTCTTCTGGGTTGCAGGGACAGGGTACAGAAGATGGGTCTGTGGTCACCTACCGGCATCCCCAGATCCTCCAGGCTTGGTGGGAGAATGCAGTGTGGCTTCCCTGGCACTGTCCCTACACCCTGCTCAGTCTGACACTGCCAATTCCTGCAGACAGCTCTGCTTCTCCCAGTGCTCACACAAATACCATGCCTCTGCCCCAGGGAGGTAAGAAAGTGCCTATGAGGGGAATGCAGTTGTTTATTTTCTTGAATAATCCTTTTGGTAGGCTTGGCTCTAAACAGCAGGAGAAACTCTGGCTTTTACCTGCACCAGCTCACTTCAGCACTGTGGACTCTGTAGAACCCCATCAGGCAACGAGGCAGCTGCTGGAATTGCATCCAAGTAATATTTTTTTTTTTGCCATCAGAATTAAAATTTTTCATGAAAGGCAGTCAGAAAACATCGTCTAAATTCTCTCCCTGCTAATCTGCATATTTTATAATTTTCACAAAAGCCTGGCAGTTATTCCCTAAATCTGCCTCTAAGTCTCCGTTGAGAGCCGTTATTAAGATGTAGCAATCTATTAACGACCCGGCGAGGGCCCGGGCTGGGCTCGTCAAAATGAGAGCCTTTAATTGCTGAGCTCAGCCAACACCTCCTGCTGCAGGTGTCTGGTGTGCACTCACTTTCTGGGGGATGCAGAAGAGAGAGATGTGGTGTGAAGCCTTCCAGCTTCTGGTGTGGCTGTGGGAAGGTGTGACCCTGTGGGGTGGTTGAGGGAATGGAAAATGAAATGCTGTGAGTGGTGGGAGCCTGGTTAGACCATGGAGGGAGGGCTGGGATGCACCGTGGAGTTAGTGTGTCACTGTTACCGTGGCATTGCACTCATCTGTGTAGGTGATGCTGCAGATAAATAACTGAAGGGATTGGGGGATGAAAGCCTTCCTAGGAGGGCTGGTGCTGATAACTCAGTGTGGCTTGGTCAGCCAACACACCACACCTGGGTTTACGTTCTCCTCTGCTCTGAGGCTTCACATACACCATGCTTTCTGTGGATAGTCAGGAAATCCTTGTGTATACTTTTCCAGGAATGCTTTGAAGCAGAACTTTGTGTTTTCTGTGCAAATGTCTGTGAGTGGCAAACCCTCACCCTGCTTCTTACATCGGCACAGGCAGGTGAAGCTGTCACTTCCTCCCTGTGCTGGAGGGATGCTCACCAGGCACGCCTGACTCCAGAGTCTGGACAGGGGCACGACAGGGACCAGACGTGGGGACATTTGTCTCAGCTGCCTGGTACTGCTGTGGCATAGATGCATGGCTCTGCCTCTTGCTCCTGGGGCACGGGTTGGTGAGACCATGGCTGGCACCTCCGTAATGCAGCAGATACATCAGGGAACCTTTTTTGGGTCTAGTTTGTAGTTTGGAGGAGGTGCTGTTTGCTGCTGCCACGGTGGTGTGGCTGGGAGGATGGTGGCATTCCCTAGCTGGGAGTGTGTGCCAGCCCTGCCCATGATTGGGAGCTGGTGGAGGTGGTCACTGCTGGGGGTGCTGGTGGCTGCTGCTGGCTCTGTCGGGACGTGCACGGATATTGTGTAGGGCATGATAATCCTCCTGCTCTGAGCATCAGCCACTGGAGGTGTGAGGATGGCTGTAGTGAGAGTGGTCAGCACACCTCCCCAGGTATAGGCATGGTGTAAAAACATTTCTTTAATTAAAGGTGCTGCAGACGTGGTTGGGAAACAGAGGAAGGGAAGAGCTGCTGCTTCCTTTGGGCAGATCCTGCTCCTGGTGTAACAGGATTGATTCTGTTGTTGCTGCTCCAGGTCCACCAGTTTTAACTGCTTAATTTTTTGGTTTTGACACTTTCTCCAAGCAGCAGTTAGTCCCAGGCCTTCTGTCTTAGCATGTTTTTCTTCAGAGCACCTTTTCTCTAGCTGGGTTTAGTTTGCACCTTGACAAGCTACCTGTGATGAGCCCTTTGGACAAGGGGATGCTGAGCCAGATCCAGGGCTCTCCAGGAGCATCCATTTGCAGCAGGCTGAGCCCATGCTGGGCAGCTGACACGGGACAGGGATTTGGCCTTTTTGACACCTGCTCTGGTGGGGTTTCAAAGCAAGCAAGATGTAGGGTTGAGGATTAGCATGACTAAGTGGAGTATGAAGAGTATCTGCTGGTGTTTTAGCAGTCCTGCTGCCTGCTAATGCCCTCGAACCATAGGCTGTGACAAATGTCTTCCCTATTCATGTTTTGAAATTCAAAGCCTGAACTCTAAGGAAATCTTACCCTGGTCTAACACCACTCTTTCCTCCTCACCCCTCTTCCCCCATTTACTCTTAGCGGGCATTTCAAATTCACTGGGTAATTTTAAGTTCAGCATCACAAAATGCTTCCTGGTGCCAGCCAGGTCTTCTCCCTTGGCTTTGAGCATCTGTGGCAAGGACACTTTGTTATATGAAAGGGGGAACCTGGACAGAATGCAAAGCTGATTTTTAAACTATTGCACAGTTCTGTTGTTTTTAAAAATAAAGTTTTCTGGTCTACTGAGAAACTTGAGTGTGCTGGGCTGGCCAGGGCTGGAGGTTGATGGAGATGAAACTCACAGTGCTGCCTCAACCACTGAGAGCTTCTAGCATGCTACATGCACCTGCCTGGCCTCGGCTTTGTCACAAGTTGGGAAAGGTTTTAAAAGAAGTTACAAGAAGATGGAAATTCGATGTTGAAGAGTTACATTGAAATAGATGAGTTCTGCTACTTTTGGTGCATTCAGATACTTTGTTTACTGTGTGGTAACATCCTCTCCTTTGGATGGGGGGGGGAATCTGTCTGCGGTTTGCAGGGTGCTGTCACCTCCCGTGGGTAACCTGGAAGGGCTGTGGGGTGGCTGGGTCTCTGCTAGAGCCCCGTGTTGCTGATCACAGGTGTCTCGGGGCTTTGTGCAAGGGCTGCTGTCATCCTGCAGAGCAGCCCTGCTTCCCTACTGAGGTTATTCTGCTGCAATTCCCCTCATCCTGCTGCAGAGCAGCTGGGCTATCATCAAGCCCCCATGACATGAGGCTTACATTCACTTGTGACATCTCATTCTGCTTTAAATTAAATCCCCAGCAAGCCCATCTGGCTTCCCAGCACCCTCTATGTCATCTTGAGGAGTTTGTGATGCGAAACTGTCTGCTTCATCATTTGTGATTTTCACTGAGATTTTTAAATAGCAGAAGCAGACCCTTTTGGTTTTTTGAGCTGAATACTAAATCTGTGTATATACCAGTGGTGGTGAGACATTTTGCATGGGCTTGAGGGTTGGACAGAAGAGTGAGTGCAAGGGAGGGTGCAGTTGCCATCGTCCTCCATGCAATGAATAAACCCAGAGCTGAAGGATTCTCCAGGTCAGGACTAGGAAGAGATGTATAGGTGCTAAATTATATTCCTAATGACTTGAAGTGCTTGATAAAGACATATGCTCCTTCAAGAAGGAAAAATGACCTGGCATGGGTTGCAGACACAAGCAGCAGCTGTCCTGCACAGGGCAGGAGTGCAGTGACCTGTCCTGGTGGGGTGTAGGGCAGGTTGTGGTCCTGGAAGCTGATGGCTGAGCAAAGGTGTGTTTCAGGCTCAGCATGTCCTTGGTTTTGCTAAATCACCTTATGTGTTCTTCTTCATTCTCTGTGCTTTGGCTGAGGCAGAGAGGTGAAATTTTGAGTTCCATCTACCTTATTTTCAATGAACAGCATGGTGCACTGAGGAGCTGGGAGCTATTAATACAAATATTTGAGTTATTTTGAGCTAAAAGCTGTTTTTTTCCTTTTCCTGGCTGCCCTGACAGTGTGCTGGGGAGGAGAAGCGGGTGGGGACACGCACTGTGGTGGTCGGGCACCGCCCCGTTTCGGACACTGAGGCGTATGTGGCACAGAAGTTCAGCGACAACAGGATCGTGTCCTCCAAGGTGAGCTCCCCCTGCCCATCCAGGAGCATCGTCTGCATGATTTCTGCTCCTGTACTCACCCTGCTTTTGTTTGGTGGTGGATTTGGAAACTGAGAGAGTCAGAATTCCTCAAGGGTGAATGCAAAGGTGCCTCTGCGAGTGGAGCAGGCTGGTACAGCCCTTACACACAGCTCCAGTCTCTCTCTTAGTGGGTTTTTGTCATCCTATCAATGCCAGTGGGGGTGTGAGCAAGTTCGTTTCTTGTAGGCTGGATGAGAGCAAAGCACATGGACACATTGATTTTGTGGGGTTGGGGTTTTTTTTTTGGTGTGTTTCATAAAGTCTTCTGGCATCCCCTTTGGGAAAAGACAGATTAGGTGTATAATACAGCATGAGATAACAGCAACTCAAATTTGCAAAAGGGAGTGGCATTATTTTATAAAGTGACATAAAAATATGATTCCCTCTTTTTTTTGTTCTGTGGGATTTTTCTTTCTTGAGATAGGACAAAAATAGCCATGCTCTGTTTATCCCTTTGGATGAAAGGAGGGGAAACATTCATATGGTATTAATGCAGCTTTTGTTTATGGTGGAAAACTGTGATGACACCCATCTGCCTTCTGCTTAGCTTTTTTCCATGACATTCATGAAGCTATTTCAAAAGATTTGAAGCCAATTCTAGTAAAATATCAAACAAGTGGCATTCCATATTGTCAACACAGCTGGATACATATCCCAGTGCTTAGGATTCATGATGCTCAGCATACTTAGGCTTCAGTTTTGCTGTACTTGAGCTGCAAGGGGTTTTTTCCCTCTCCTTTCTTTCTTTATACATCTTGAATCTTATCTGTTTTTGTATGTCTGGGTTTAGTTTTGGGAAAAGTTTTCAGTCTGTCCATGTTTAACTTGTGTAGCATTCCCATTGACATTTCCCTGGCTCACAGGAGGGGCCTTCAGTGAGAACACCTTCCCCTGTCTCAGTTCCCTCCCTGACAAATGGTTTGCTTTAGCACTAATTTTAGTTTTTCCTTGGTTTATTTTTGAATGTTATGTCCTTGCTCTTTTTTCCTTTTATATTTGCTAGGCCTGGGACCTGACCAGTCTCTTTTATAATTAAATGGACATTGGTCTTGAGACTTGACTGCTTATTTTTTTTTTATTCCAGACAGACTGAAAGATAGATATTAGACCCATTATTTTCCATGTTGTTCTTAAATTCCACATGCTTTCCAGAGTAATTGATTCAGCAGCCTTCTTAAAATTATAATGAAGCACAACCTAATACTGAATTTGTATGGGCAGCATGGCTTTTTTTTCTTTTTTTTTTTTTTAACAAAAGCAGCTCTAAGATGGTTTTGGCAATTTGGAAAAAATATATCCACTGTGGGTTATGTTGTAATGAAATCACGTGTCTACAAGTGCCTTTTTAAAGTTGTCTCACTGTGGGACACTTCCGAACTGTTCAGTGCTCCAGCAGAGAGCTGGAGCTGGAAGCTGAAGCAGGGATTTGGTGGCATCTCAGCATCCAGCTGCATTGTGCTCCTGGGCTTAGCTCTGGGACCTGGATCTCTGCCTGGAGCCCTCCAGGCTGCTCAGCCACCTTGCTGTGCTTCCCTTGCTGCATTGGAGGAGAGCTCCTTCCCTCTTGGGTGCCAATCATTCCCATTCTATAGCTCTAGTCCCTGTCAGCCACATGCCTTGGTCTGTTTGTGAGTCCCCCTCTCTCCTCACAGTACACCCTCTGGAATTTCCTCCCGAAGAACCTTTTTGAGCAGTTTAGAAGAATTGCCAACTTCTACTTCCTCATCATCTTCCTCGTGCAGGTAAGAGCTTTGATGCTAAGAGCAAGTTTTATTTAGACACTGATGTTAGACACAGCTCGAACAAGAATTGAACTTTAAAACTGTTTGTGTTTAATAAGAATTTTGGAAATTTTTGAGTTGGAAGCTGTGTTATAATTCTGCCACACCATCCAAGGCATAAAAATAATTAATATATCTGGACCTGTCTAAGATGGGGTTTGAATGACTGCTGAAACACTGAAAAACCATCTTAATTGTAACTGTTAAGATCATTCAGCCACTGAAAATACATTTGATGCTACACAATTAAAATATTTTTTTGTCACCTTTACTACTGTTTTGTAACTCTATATTTCCCCAAGTGATATGATATTTTTATGTCTCAGATATCATGAGTTTCAAGGCAAGCAGGAGAGATAGGACGTACTCAGTAAAATTCAGAAAATGCATAGGATGAGTTTGGGAAACCTGAAGCTTCAGGAAGTTGCTCTGCATGGGCAAAATAGCAAATTTATTACAGGCACAAACTTTTCCTGCTCTGCTTTGTGGCTTGAGTGAAGGGGCAAATCCTGAGGAATACTCATTTCTTGTTCTGTCATTCAAGAAAAGCAAGATGTCAAAATGCGCTGGGGCAAAGGGAGTTTGGGAGAATCACTGCAGTGCCTTTGCTCACCTTTTGAATCCTCAGGCCTGGGGCTCAGCACACAAGCAGCTCTAGGGCTGGAAATAGGCACCAGAGCTCTACCCCAGCAAATGAAAAGGCATCGTGTGGCTGCTGCAGGGTTTGGGTGGTTCAGGACTGGGATATCACTCCCTCCTAGGCTGCTGTTTAAATGACGAGTGCCTGAAATGTTTTGTCCATGCAGTAAAGGGTTCTGGTTTCCAGTCACTCTGGTTGCTGCAGGAGTGGGGATCCTGAGGCACAGCCATGTGTGGCTCCTCCTGGCAGTGTGACGTGAAAGGCCAATTTACTCTGGCGTCAGCTGGCTTGCCTCCATCTCTTCATTTCACTGGCCTTATTCCACTTTGTCAGACCCAATTTGTAATTTGCCTTGAACTGAAGCGATACCCTGGAGTCAGGATGTCCTTTTTGTGTAGCTGGCCACTTAGTGACGTACTATTACATTTTATCTATTGACTCTCTGGCCATGGAGAACATGGAACATTCCTGATTGTAGTTACAAACCGAGTTTCAGCCTAGCTGCTTGCCCATTTTAGGCACAGGTCTATGCAGGTGAGAGAAGAGCCTGGCTGTTCCTCCTTGTCTTTATTTTGTGAGCACCTCTAAAATCAGGAAGCAGCCCTCATGGTCAATTTAGAGAACAAACAAACCTAACTGAGCAAAACCCAGCCTGACAGCACTGATCCACTGGCTGCTGTATAGAGCAGCCCCCTGCCCCCAGGTGCTTGTCATTCTGGAGATGTCACTTGCCTTAAAAAGGCACTCAGGGCTACTCCATTCATTTTAAGTACCAAGGGTTATACCTTGAAAAATGCCACCTATAGCTTAAATGTTCATGCTTATATTTAAATTTCTGTAAATTAATGGGGTTGTCCCACCTGATTGCTGCATGAGGAGTGAAGTGTCACAGTGCTTGAGGAATTGCCTGGTGCACCTGCCTTACCTGTTGTCAAATGCTTTATCAAAACATCTATTTCTCTGTGGCTCCAGATCCAGATCTTTGTAAGGCACAGTACGTGCATTAAACATAAAACACGCACACAAACAGGAATACAAAGATATATATAAATAAAAGATATATATATCTGAAAATATATATATATGGCTGTTCCTTTGGCTCATCTGTTGCAGCTCTCACAGGAATCTGCAGGGAATCTCCTGGTGGAAGGGGCTGGCCTGGAGTGAGCACAGTCCAAGTGTGTTTGTAGACAGACCAAGCTGGTGGCAATAAGCTATTTCAGGAGGTAGCAAGAATGAAAAGACCTCTTTGAGGAGGAAAGTGGAGATAACTTTTGGAGTGTGGTCCTTAGTGTCCTAAGGAATCTCATAAGAAGAAACTATTAAATAACAGGAGGATGTTGTCTCTTTTAAGTGGCTTCAAATTAAGCTGTTGGAGTCTTAAACCAGTCCAAAAATAGTTTCAGAGGAGTCTGCCTTTGTCCTGGCTTGTTACTTGTGTGTCCCTCAGCTTTTCACCAGCCACAAAGGGGAAGAGTAGTGTCCAGCCAGGGTTTTTTTGCAGGGAGTCCAAACTCCAAATACATATACGAATTATTCCAGGCACTTCATCTAATATTGTGTTCCTATATCTGTAATCCTGTATCTGTGTGGACAGAAGTTGTATTGTTTTTTTACATAAATGCATGCAACTACATCTCATCCAGTGCAGGAAACTCTCCTGCTGGGTAGGAGGAGGTCCTCTACTTTGCCCTTTCAGGAGAAAGCCAAAGTTCTTCTTGGATTCCCTAGAATTGCTGTCCAATTTTTGCAAGATAACTTTTGGCTTACTGGCCTAAGCTTCATGATACTGCCCCAGTGAGTGGCCATCACATGTGCTGTGTGCAGTGTCTGTGTGACACTTGGCACTATCCTCACTCAAGGCTGTTCCTCCAAAGTGTGGTTTCTACCAGACTTTCTGCTTGGAAACATTTTACACCCATTTGAGTGAGTCAGGGCTTCATGTACCTGGAAATATTTTTGGTGTTTATCTTGGCTTACCCTCCTGCTACTTAACTCATCTGCCATTTGTCTGGCTGCTTCTTGTGGTGTATCTCTTCCACTTCAGAATCTTCTGGCTTTTCTCTCTGGGTTCAGTAGTGCAGGGTAATATTGCAGTGTACAGCATTTCTTAGTCAAAAATGTCCATATAGTTGATAAGAGGAGTCCTGTCCTTAACACAGCTTTTTACAGGCAGCCCAAAACAATAAATATCCAAATGCTGCTGTTTGTGAGTGTGCTGGGGAAGCACAAACAAGAGACAAAGTCCCTTTGTGGGGACACAAAGCCTTTCTGCTGAGTTTCCCCATCCCTTTCATCAGAGTTCTCATCATCTGCCTCTCATGCTCCCATTCTCTCCAGGAACAGCAGGAAAAACGACCAGTTTGTGGTGTATTGGTTTGGAAGGTGGAAAGTGCTCCCTCCCACTTATGAACCTGTCCTGCCATTCTTACCCTTTGGGACAAGTTCTGGTACAGTCAGAAGGAACAGTGGTTTCCCGTAGCCTGAAGGTTTAATTAGTGATCAAGGGGCTTGGTCTTTACCCTGGTGCTGGCTCGAGCACTGGAGTGAACTCAGGAAGGATCCAGCTCTCTGCCCCAGGGCCCCTGTGCAGCCATGATGCCTACATCATGTTCTGAGCTCCAAATTTGAGACCTTAAAGACAAAGGCTGGATTTCTGTTTTACTTAAATATTCATGTTCTGTTCTGCAGTATATTTCATAGGTAATTTGGGCTGATGGGTGTTATTTTTAGCCTCCCAATGTCAGTGGTTCAAGATGACTGGTACTGCCCTCCCTTTCATAACCAGCCCTTCCTTCCCTTTCTTCTCTGCTAGGCTCTGGCCTGCCCTCAGTGGGATAAGCACCCTTTTTCCCCCCATTAACCAAAGTTTTGGGTTCTTCTGCTGCCTAAAACCCAGGGCTCAGCAATACATTTTTCTCTCTGCAGGTAATAGTGGACACCCCAACCAGCCCGGTGACCAGTGGCCTCCCGCTCTTCTTTGTCATCACTGTTACAGCTATTAAACAGGTACAAGTGTCAGTGTGGGGAGGAGAAGATGCTCTTTGAGACAGGTAGAGAAACATGTATTTAAATGTACTCAGAAGCCACCAACATGTGCTGGTTGGTTTGGTGCACCCTTCTTAGAGGGTGAGGTGGGCACTGGTGCTTTTCAAGAGGCTGCATTTTGAGTGTGGATGTTGGTGTCTCCTGTTCTGGCAATGTAAAGCATCCCTGTGCTGTTGAAAGCAGGCCATGAAGGTCAGTAAAGCTTTCTGCTGTAGGTCTGGTGTCACTTGAATATTTTTCCTCTTAGAAACACTCTCTGAGTCCTTGCAGAGACGTGCTCCAAATACAGTCCACGCTCTGCTCCCATGTTGGTAGGTGGAAAGGACAGGTTTTGTTCAGCCACTCAGCTAGTCCTGAAAACATGCAGTCTTCATCTTCTTGGAGTGTTAAAAGACCTTTTGCCTCCCATCACAGGCACACATGCCATTTAAAATTTCCTGATTGAATAATAAAAAAAGATGTTTCTTCTACAGGGGTTGGAAAGGGAGAGCTAGAATAAAATCTTCGAATCTCAGTTTTATTCTTCCAGTAAAGACTGAACAGGAAGAGTCTCATCCTATGTTACCATAGGAAAGAGTTGCAGGCTGCTGAGTGTATTATTCATATTATCAGTCTGTTCTTACCAAAGCTGAGAATAATAGAAATGTGTTACAGTAGTTTAGCTGCTCATTGCATGCCCCACATATAGATTATTTTTGTGTTATTTTAATCTGTTCTGAATCTGTCAAATATGCATATGAAGTTTTTAAAATAAATTGATTCAGTCTGAGCCACTCTGGTTGATGTTTTATCAGGCATGAAGGAGGTCTGAGGATGGTTGCCTTATTCATTGTTTAAATGTATCCCTCTCATCCTCACTCCTCCTTTTTCATTAGTTTACTCACTTTGTTACAAGTTTGTGTTGCCTGTGTCTGTGCCTTAGGGGTACGAGGACTGGTTGAGACACAGAGCTGACAACGAAGTGAACAAAAGCAATGTCTTTGTTGTCGAAAATGCAAAGCAAGTGCAGAAAGAGAGTGAAAAAATCAAGGTAACTGTTAACTGAGAACTTGCATGTGGCTCTCACTGAGGCTGATGGGAACACAGAGCTGTGTGCTGAGGGGACAAGGGCAGGGGAGGAGGGGTGTACTGGGTTAGAACTGCCCCAGTGTGCTCACTTTCAGATGAGATGCTCTCAGAGCTGTTCCCAGTTAAGGAGTGAAGCTGCCTTTGATTGCTTTTGAAAAGCTGTCTCACAAAATCTGTACCTGGGCTGACAAGTGACAGATCTGTCAGCATTTTGCACTTCTCCAGGACAGGCAGTCCTCTCCTATTTCCAACTCTCCCAAGGACACCAGGAAGGTACACTTAGCTTTGGCATTAATTTATCGCACCGCACTTCAGGCAAGTACAGTCTCTTGCTCCATCAAGATTTAGCAGAGAAATAAATACTAACAGTGCCACGTGGGTGCTCTGAGTCAGTGTGGGGCTGGATCGTCCCATCAGGCTCTGGAGTGATGTTCAGGGATCTGTGCACCTCCTGGACCCCAGTTTACCTTTTAGCCAAGGTGATTTCTTTTAGGCTTTGAGAGAAGCTAAATCATAATCATCTAATAACAACTGAGAGGACTTTTCATGCAAATGTTTCTTTTCTCCTAGGTTGGAGACATAGTAGAAGTGAAAGCAGATGAGACCTTCCCCTGTGACTTGATATTTTTGGCCTCCAGCAGCACTGATGGGACCTGTTATGTCACTACAGCGAGCCTTGATGGCGAGTCCAATTTCAAGGTGAGGGGGCTGGATGGGGCATCGTGTGGGAGCTGGTGCTTGGGTACCTGGAGGTGGCACTGCTTGCAGGGTGGGGGCTGTGCTCAACTGGAGGATGCTGCCATGGAACCCATCCCTGTGGCTGCATGGCTCTTTAACAGCTCCTGCCTCTTGTCTGCTTCCAGTGTCAGCAGTGAAGCCCTGGGGGATTGTTTGTGCTCTGTTTTGTCTCCAAGGGCCATTTCTGCTGGCGTTGCCCCAAATTGGATTGCCATTTATCAATACAGCTTCACTGCCCATCGCAGGCAGCCTGTTAGTGCTTCCCTGCTCCAGCCACACTGTGAACTCTGGTGCGTCAGGGGAGCAGTGCCTGCAGCTCTCCAGCTCCTTTCCAGAACTGCCAACACTTACTTAACCAAGCATTTTCAGTTAAATGAGGGACTTCTTTGAGGCAGCATGTCTAGATTCATTTGGGGAATTTTTCACCAGTGTGAGAAAAGCATTGCTTCTGGGATTTTCTCTCCCTTTCCCTGAAGCAAGCAGTGAAACTTAATACTAGTCTTGCTCAGGATTAATATCTTCAGTTTATTTTCTTTCTTTCTCTATCTCCCCTTCTCTAAACTAGGGAAAGAAGCAACAACAAAGAACTTATATATGTCAGAAGACATGAACATTTGGTTGCACTTGAGTTTGATAAATATTTATGCAGATACTAGCAGCTGCAGTAGTAGGACTGGAAGATACTTTAAAATGACATGATTCATTCCAGCATACTCTGAAGTCAGTGGGAATACCACTGTGTATCTGATATGTTTATCTGGGATTTGTGGTTCTTCTCTATGGGTGGCTGTTAATTGGTGCTGGATAACCTGTGTGGGAGCTGGTGGCACAGTGCTGGTTCCACTAGTGTGGTAGAGTTGGAGCCTTGAAGTGGCTTGAGGCTAAAAATAGCTAACCATGTTAAAAGGCTATTGCTTATTTGTGTCAGGTGTATTATATGCATCAGCTCACATTACTTTTGCAGTCTTGGCTCTTACTAACTTGTGAGTCTGGAGATGTGTTGCTGAATTTCTATATCAAGCACTGTGGTGGTTTTTTTCTTGGTTTGTAGATTCCTGTAGGTGACTGGGAGCTGTCTCCTGTTTCATGATGAGGTGAAGATGAGTTTGAGGGGGAAGAGGGAATAGAAAAGCCAGCTCTGTTTGGAGAAATAGATCTAACATTAGGAACCAGGTTTTGCTGCAAAAGGGGGGTGAGGGAAAGCACGCTTGGGTAATCACCAAGCCTCATCTGCAGGGATATCTGCTGCCTTCCTGGTGGGGCTTTTTCTGGTAATTGGAGCATGTCAGGTTGAGGTATGGGAGAGATGCCTGATTAAGTGAAACTGGAATAGAACTGTAAAAGAGATTTTGTCAGGGCTGTCTTTGAAGCACAAATCTTTGGTCATATGTTAGCTAAAAGAACGTGTTTTCTAAATGCACTGAAGGATGTAAAGATCATGGAATTGATTGGGAGGTGGCTTTGAAGTATCACTCAGTAATTGCATGGTGTCTCTGCTGATGAGAGCATTGCAAAACCCCATGCAAGGGCTGGGTTTGGTACTGAGCACTGCAGGAACAGTTTTGACTTGTGCTTTACAAAAGCTGTGATCTAGACTGGAGATCCACATGTACTCGAGCATTTTCCATTGGAAAAGCCAGGCAGGTTAGCAAAGCAGCAGGAAGGTGGGGATTTCAAATGCCATGATGACGGGGTGTGTAACGTGGTGGTGCCTCCCGGGATGTGCGGGAAAGGGGACACGCAAGTCAGGAGCAGAGGAAGCGTTTTAATGAATTTGTTTATGAAGATGGATTGAGGCAGCCTGCTGTGCAGCCTGCTGTGACTTGGAGCTCTGAGTAGCTCCTATAAATAGAGCCTGAAAGGCAGTGATCAGATCCCTTGTGGGCTTTTCAGTTAATTATGAGATGAACCTTTGCAGCAGCAGCTGCTAAAAATAGCTTGGAGTCTTCCAGTGCTCCGCCTGATCCCTGGTGCTGGAGCTGGTGTCTAGTTACCCTCAGGAGCCAAGGCAGGTGGTCCCCAAGAGCCCCTTCTTCACAGGGCCACCTGCAGCCTCCCCTCCACCCCAACTAGGGCAAGTCCCCAGGGAAAAACCAAGAATGCTGTGCTTTTGGTGGATGCCTTACTGAGAGACACTCAGCAGCTACTTGCTACTGTGGTTTCTCTTAAGTGTTAGTGACTTCATTCTTTCACTGAGAGATGCTTCAACTGCTTTGTGGGAGCGTGGCAAGGGCTTGGGAGAGCTGCTGGTGCTGACAGGCTTGTGCACGGTGGCATTTTAAGTGATGGGGTATAAAACTTGGGGATGGGATTGTTGCTGGGGCTTGTGGTGACACTGCCTGTGCTCCCGTGCCCAGACTCACTATGCGGTGCGGGACACCACCGTGCTCTGCACTGATGAAGCCATCGACACCCTCACGGCCACAATTGAATGTGAACAGCCGCAGCCTGACCTCTACAAGTGAGTCTGTCCCTCCTGCACCCTCCCCTGCCTGTCCTGCCCTGCAGCTGCCTGGCATCATCCCCCTGCAGACTCTTCAGCACCATCACTTGGGGGATCTGTAGTTCAGCAAAGCAAAGGTCATCTTTCCAAAAGGCCATCAGAAACCAAAAGG
The DNA here is from genome assembly GCA_024734555.1 of Trochalopteron elliotii. Classification (NCBI taxonomy): domain Eukaryota; kingdom Metazoa; phylum Chordata; class Aves; order Passeriformes; family Leiothrichidae; genus Trochalopteron; species Trochalopteron elliotii. Next base: position 79,449 of record JANPWX010018523.1, on the reverse strand, counting down.
TATCTCAAGGCAGTGATAAACTACTGGGCCTCCTCTGTATGAGGATGGCAAAGTCTTCAAAGCTCAGTGTCTGCAGAAAAGCCTTCCTTGTGCAACACTTTTTGTGGTATAATGAGCTGGTTTTTGTCAGCCCAGCAGTAGTAATGGTCCATGTACCTATTTTTAGGCCACTCTTACCTTCCCAGTAAAATGCATTGGGCTGAATGACTTCCAGGAGTAAGTGGTCTGTGTGGTTAAATCCTTTGAGGGAAGTTTTCTGGGGTGTGGTGCAGTCTGTAATGGGGATGTGCTGGGGTGTGTAAGCACACGGGCACCCCTGAGCGTGGGGAGTGTGTGGCTTCTCCCTGTCCTGAGCACAGCCACCCCTCTGAAACATTAAGCTCTTCAATTCACTTGTTTCTGTATTTGCTTCCATTTCCCGTCAATGACTTTTCTTTGATATGTTTGTGGTATCTATAATGTGTTTGTAATACAAGTTTCTCATATTTTTATCACAGATTTGTTGGAAGAATTATCATCTACAGAAGTAACCAAGAGCCCGTAGCCAGGTTGGTCTTGCAGCTGTCTGTTGGCCCTCCTCAGAGGGGTTGGGCATCTACAGAGAATTTCAAGGATATGAGCTTGTCCTGCCATCATTTGGGAATATTATTTTTTTCTTTAACCATTCCAAAGATTTCATTCTAAAAGGAGGCCTCCCTTCTGCCATCCTGTGATTTGTTTGAGCCCCTTTTGGGGAAGCAGTGCAGGACCACCTGGTAATGTCCTGCCCTGCTGATGAGGCACAAATTTACCAGGCAATGACAAAATATTGTCATTTGAAGGTAAACAAAAACTCAAACATCAATCAGAGTGTTTAATGGAAAAAAATGAGCAAATAATGTTCATAAGCCATCCAAAACAGTTGGCTCTCACCCAGAGCGTGTTGGATGGGTTTTGTGCTCTGGTGGGTCTATTCATACCCTGGAAGCAACAGAGGGTCACTGGGGGTTTCAAAGAGAAATAAAAACACAAATGGGGCTGTCAGCTTTGATGGTGCCATTGATTGACTGGGCTGGAATGGACAGGCTTCTGATGATTTTAACACTGCATTTTTATTTAAGTACTGGAACATACTGGATCTGAACATTTTGCAGTTATTCCTCAAAAGCCTTACTGAAAATTCCCCAATAAGAGTGGAACTTTGTGCATTGGGGATAGTATTTGTAAGATGAAATGGAAATGTAATTATATAAAGAGAAAAACAAACTCAAACAAGGTCCCAATTTAACATACAAATCATGTAATCAGACATAAGGAACCTTTGTTTATCTTTATATCCTATTTCTGATTCTAATTTATAAAGTAGTTTGAATGCTCTTTGAGTGATGTAATGTTATAATTTCTTTTATGTTTAGGTCTTTGGGTCCTGAAAACCTGTTGTTGAAAGGTGCTACCCTCAAAAATACCAAGAAGATTTATGGTGAGGTTATTTTTGTTTGTTTATTTAAATAGTTCTGATAAGTAATGACAAATGTAGATGTTCACTGCTAAATCTGGAGAGGGAACATACTTCTCTACAGCCTGTCTACCTGGGCTGTACAGCTGCAGTTTTCATGCAAAGCTGGTTGCAAAGTTACCAGGGTGAAATTAGGAGGCACTGGTTCTATCTGCAGGGCTGCCCAGTTGTGTTAATACAACAGAGCAAGCTTTTCTTTTTGCCTGAGACATGATGAACAATGAGTTGTCCCCAGAGCCTTTGCTCGGAGCACAGTTTCAGACCCTGGTGATGGAGGGTGACGGCTGTGATGGGAGACTGATGCTTTTCCTGACTGTATGTGATCCATGGGCTCCCACTTATGCTCTGGAATACAGCAGTGGCATTACTTAGCAGCCTCAGAGGTTTCTGTAGGTGAACAGTCCTTGGGTAATGCCTCTTCCTTCAGCTGGGATTGGAGTTTTATGTAAACACTGATGCCCCTGATGGCCAAGTGCCAGCTGGGTCCCTCTGGGGCTGCCAGTCCCTTATGAACCCTGCTTTAATACCCTGCAGGAGTTGCAGTCTATACTGGAATGGAAACAAAAATGGCTCTGAACTACCAAGGGAAATCTCAGAAACGGTCTGCAGTAGAAAAGTGAGTATTTATTCAGAAAAAAAAATCAGTAAAACCTGTTGGCTTTGGGTTTGTTTTTAATGGATGACTTGTACAGAAATAATCCCCTAATCCGCTGCCTTTTGTTTCAGATGCTCTCTGAGTGCATAGAAAAATCTGGGTATTTGATAAAGCTTATCTTGCAATAAGCAGCATCATTTAGTAGCTTTTTTTTATTTAAAAACAAAATTAAGAAATGTTAAAATATATTAACCTGACCCTGAATATAAGCAGTGTCAAAAGCACTTGTTCTGTAATTCCCTTCTTAAAAGTAATGAAGTCTTGTTCCTGCCTATTTACATGTTTTGCTCTATAAAAATAGCTGCAAGAATTTAGAAGAGAAACCTGTTTTTCAGATCTATCAACGCTTTCTTGATAGTGTATTTGTGCATTTTATTGGGCAAGGCCACTGTATGCACAACTCTGAAATACATCTGGCAGAGTAATCCATTTAATGATGAGCCTTGGTACAATGAAAAGACTAAAAAAGAGAGAGAGATGTTCAAGGTAAGTGGATTTGTATTTCAGCACCTCCTCCAGCTTTACTTATTCTGGCTTTTTTGTTTAATCTGATAGTGCCTGCTGCCAGCCCTGGGAGTCATGTTTGCTCACAGAAAGTGCTGTTGTTTCCTTTGGTCTCTCCTGCTGTTTGTGTTTCTTTTGTGCTCTCATGCTTGTGCACAGTGATATTTGTGTGGAGCAAGGAAAAGCATAAGTAAATACTATATAATATAGAAATGCAGCTGATTTAACCTGGGTCCTTATCTGAACTCGAGCTATCTTTCAGCTTTGAATAGGTAAACTTAAATTGAGGCCATGTCAACCAGTTTGTTAAACTTGCCAAGACATAGGCAGTCAAGCCTGAGAGAGTTGAGTGTAAGTGTGTAGAGATCTTCATTTGATGGGTTATTGAGGAGGATGTACAGGGATGTCACTGCACCACTTGTACCCTTGCCACAGCTTGACTGGTCTCAAGCCACCTGCTCCTTTTTTCTGGTTTCTTGGGGTCAGGATGAGCCTATAGCAGTATATTCTTAAGAGGAATATGCTTATGAAACATTGTTTTGATTACTATGAAGCAGTGAGATGTACTCGTGTACCCGGTAGATCTGCAGAAGACAGTGGGATTTTCTGTGCCAGAGGAAAATGGGATTTAGCCCTGTATCTCAGCTGTATTCATTATCATGTTGTTTTTTCCTATTTAACCTTTTCTGAGAAACTGTCTGGAATCCCTGAGGTGTTGCTGTAAACTGCCCCTGTTTCCTGACAGCCACAGGCTGCATCTTCTCCTCTTTCCTTTGCAGGTCTTGCAGATGTTCACAGACTTCCTGTCATTTATGGTCCTCTTCAATTTTATTATCCCTGTCTCCATGTACGTTACAGTAGAGATGCAGAAGTTCTTGGGCTCCTTCTTCATCTCCTGGGACAAGGAGATGTATGATGAAGAAATACAAGAGGGGGCATTGGTGAACACCTCGGACCTGAATGAAGAGCTCGGGCAGGTCAGAACGTGCTGTGTTTGCATCTGTCTGGATGAAAGTGTGGATGAAAGTGCCCTCCCTGCAAGGAGCCCTTGTGGCAATCCCTCGTGGTCCCCTCGGGCCAGGCTTCACCTGCTTTGGTGGCACTTTCCATTGAATGTGATTCCACTCGCTCTGGGAAGCAGATAAGGTTAAAAATAGTGCATGAAAGAGCAGGAATTGGGTCACGCCAATTGTTTCCATATTGGGGAATATCAGGCACAGTGCTCTGCATGTCAGGGTGCTTTGCTTTCACTGCTTCAATTAAAAATTAAAAATCCTCTGTCTCTTTGAGGATTAATGAAAATGTCTGCCCAGTCATCTCCCTGGATGTGCAGAGCACATGCAGGTGTGCTGCTGTTGCCTTGCTAGGGCACCTAGACAGCTCAGGCTTCCCTTTCTGATCTGCACCTTGAGAGATGAGTGCAGGGCATGTGTAGTGCCTTCTGCTTTTGATTTTGCTTTAAAAACAATAATAAAAATATAGCAATTAGCTAATTGAAATATAGCTCCAGGATGAAAATCCCCCAAAGGAGGCAGCAGACCTGCAGCAGCAGTTCTGTAAGCACTAGGGCTGTAGCAAAGGACCCAAGAAAGTGAATGAGGGGAAAGTAAAGAGCCTGGAGACAGATTTTAAGTCTTCAGAAGCTGCCTCCTGCCACCTTTGCAACAGGCTGAAAAACAAAGGAGCAAAATAGCAGAACTACAGTGATGTGGTGGGGCACCTGTGTCTGTTTTGCAGAGTCAGGTTAGGATAGCCAAGTACTCTCTAGCACTGCCACAGATGCACTAAAATGCCGCAGGCTCTGTTTTTGGGGACCCTTTCCCCAGCCCTTGTGGCAACTGCCTGGTGCTTGCAGGTGGAGTATGTGTTCACAGACAAAACCGGGACGCTGACGGAGAACAGCATGGAGTTCATTGAGTGCTGCATAGACGGGCACAAGTACAAAGACTACATTTCAGAGGTGGATGACTTCTCCCAGACTGATGGACCCCTCAAGTACTATGGCAAAGCTGAAAAGGTAAGAAATGTGCATGCTGATGGCTGTAAGGGTTTTGTGGCCAGCTCCTGGCTGGGTGTGGCATTCAGCTAGTAACACCCTCCCTCCTGCCCAGAGTCGTGAGGAGCTGTTCCTGAGAGCCCTCTGCCTGTGCCACACGGTTCAGATCAAGGAAGCAGACCAAGTGGATGGGCTGATGGCACGCCCAGAACGCAAATACACCTACATCTCCTCTTCCCCAGATGAAATCGCTTTGGTGAAAGGTGCAGAAAAGTAAGAATGTGAAGGTGTTGGCTTTTTAATTCCCTCTCTCTGGTGGGAAGGAGGGAGGTGAGGGTGACCTGAAGGTGATGAATCCCTTTCCACGGTCTCTCTGTGAAGCATGTTGTGATACCATTGCTGAACCTGACCTGCAGTCCTGTGAGCCTGTGGGTTTAAATGAGCTCTCTGTTAAAGGGATGCTCTGTAAAGGATCTTCCCTGAGCAGCTCCCTGGGAGGCCATGGTTTGCATTCACTGAGAGCAGCCCCAAGGTGCTGCTGTGCCCAGATGTGGCAGAGGCTGCTTTGCTGGAGGTCACATGGCCTTGTGTTTTAATCCCCTACAAACAGAAACCAGTTACCATGTGCATATTGCAGTGAAATTCTTTCCTTGTCATGCTGCAGCAAAATAATAGGATGGTTACTTTTGTCAACCCCACATTTGAATCCTGCCAGAGATGCTTGAGGGCAGGCTGGGTGGGGCCTTGAGCAACCTGGTCTAGTGAAAGGTGTCCCTGCCCATGGCAGGGGTTTGGGACCAGGTGATCTTTCCAGCCCAAACTATTCAGTGATTCTATGCTCTTGCCAGCCCCTAGGTTTTAGATGGAGGCTGTTGCAGCTGTGTATACTTGCTCATGGCTTGTAAAGCTGCCAGAGACCCAGTGGACCATGTCCAGAGGCTCTCTGTGTCTGTGTGCTCCAGTGCTCAGGCTCTCCAGGGGATGGGAACAGTGCCAGGACATCATAGCAGGCTCTGCATGGAGCAAACAAACATTCAGCCATGCTCTTTAGCTCGGGCTCACTGAGCTCTGTTCTGCAGTGCAGAAGGTGAAACGAGAACATTGTTATGTATAATATGTGCCAATGGGTGTTTTCAATGTTGTTCTGTCCTTTTGTTTATTGACAGGTATGGTTTCACTTTTCTAGGACTTGAAAACGATTTTATGAAAATTCGAAACCAAAAGAATGAAACTGAGATGTAAGTGCTGCTGGGGCTGCTGAGGAACGGGGCTGCTCTTCTGCACCACTCCCACCCAGCTTAATTGAGTTTGGTCAACCTGGCAAGGTCAAAGCTGTTCCTTGAGGGCTGTCAAACCATGCTGACCTGACCCAAAACTCCCATCCCATTTACAAAGCACAGCACATCAAGGTGTAGGCGAAAAGGCTCACTTGCAAAAATCCATGGGTGGTTTACTGATGTCTGAATTCAGGTCCCTCAAGAGCCTGCAGTCCTTTGTGTGTATCCTTCATCTGTACAGGGTTGTGCAGGTGGGTCCTGGGATTCACGAGGTGGCTGCTGACCTTATGGGCCGTGGCTGGGGCTCACAGCAGGACACTGTGAGCCTAAACTTGTGATATAGCTCCATTCCCTGTAACCTTTTTTCCCCTCCCAAGCTGAAAATAGTTAGATTTTACCCTGTGTTCACAGCTTGGTGGACATCTGTGAGTCACTGACCTAATCCCAGCACTCCCTGAAAACTTGCCTTCACAAGCAAGTTTCACTTCTTACTTCCCTCATGAAGAAACCTTATTTAAATGGGAGACTCAGTGTTACTGCTTGTGGCATGTGGTGCCCCATTCCCTGCTGAGCCCCTGTCCAGCCTGGGGGCTTGGTGCACTGCTGGGTACCCACCCCCTTAGTCCCATGCTCAGAGCACCACAGGACTACTGGAATTTGGGTTTTTTCCTCCATTTTCTTGTGCAGTAGCTGTAAAATTCATTCCTAGGTGGCTGATGCCACTTATAGGGTGTATTGATTTCTGCAGCTCATTGTTAGTGATTTTCTGTCTCAAATAGTTATTTTTCTATTTTTCCTTTACTGAGTCAAAGCTTTTTTCTCTTTTTCTAAAGGTACCAACTTCTCCATGTGTTGAACTTTGACCCTGTCCGGCGCCGTATGAGTGTCATTGTGAGAACCACCACAGGTACAGGCAAAGTGCTTTTGTGGCCTCTCATACCTATGCGCACAGCTATAGAACACATCCTCCTTATTCCTGTCACCCAGAGAAGCTGAGCTGTTAGGTTTTCTAGGCTGGTCTAACTAAATTCTGTACTGAGTCTGGTTGCCATAGAGTTAATATTCCTTCATAGCAGCTATTTGGGAGCAACAGCAAATCAGGGGATGAGAACAGTGACCCATGGAGAGCTCCCTGCCTGCCTTGTTCCAGGCTGGAACAAGTACAGGGAAGATGTGAGAATGTCGGGTGGGATGGGGTTTCATGGGAATAGCACACAAAAATCCAGAGGTCACCATCCTTCTCAAGTGTCAGTCCTGTAAGATTTGGGATGCTGGTTTTGCCCTCCCTGGAAAGGTTGCCAAGGCTTACAGATAGAATGTCCAGCCTTTTGCAGAAAATTTGCTCAGAGGCAGGTAGGGACACCCAAAGTTTCAGCCAGGTCAGCCAAAGGTTTTTCCCAGGCTGGTCAAAGGCCATTTTTTGTAGACAGTCGGGTTTCTAGCAGTTCCCTCTTCAGTCCTCCCAGATTTCCTCCCTCTGCATCACTTGCTTGCTATTGATGTTGTTAAGTCTTTCTTCAGCTTGTGAGTGCTATAAACTATTTATAATTTGCTTTTAGGAAAGTTGCTTCTCTTCTGTAAAGGAGCAGACTCCTCTATTTTTCCAAGGGTGCAGCAAGAAGAAATCCAACAAACAAAAGTCCACGTGGACCGCAATGCTATGGTGAGCACATGGATGGAATTTGACTGGCTCCTGGGGTCAGGAAAGCCTTATTCCAAAAATAGGGATGTGACCTTGCTTTGGAGGGAAGTGTTGAAAATGTGAGTGTCGCTTCACATTGTTTTGATGTCAGGCTTCTTTCCTTCTCTGTTTGGTTGGCTTCCACCTTTATTTGATATACTTATATGGTCTCCATCACAGTTGTGTCCAAACATTTCCCAGGCAAGTTAAAAATAGAAATAACATCAGCAGCCTGGTCCCAGTCATGGTGGCACCCAGTCCCTGCTCTCCCTGCTGGCTGCACGCTCTCAGCCCTGGTCCTTCTCTTAGTTTCTTTCTGCACATAATAAGCAGAGCCATGATTACTCTGATGGAAAGAAGTTACTGTATAAACACAGAAAATTGCTCTTTTGACACAAGCCAACAAATTATCCTTGCCCTCAGGGTCAGTACTGCCAGAAGCACTGATGGTAGACAAAAGCACCAACCCTAAAGTGAGGAGCTGTAAAAAATCTGGATTTAGGGCATTTGTCCACTTTATTTTCTTTCCCTCCCACTGCCAGGATGGCTACCGAACACTGTGTGTGGCCTTCAAAGAACTAACTGAAAAGGAGTATGACAAAATTGACAGACAGCTCAATGAAGCCAAGATGGCTCTGCAGGACAGGGAGGAGAAGATGGCCAAGGTTTTTGACGACACAGAAGCAGACATGCACCTGATTGGGGCTACTGCTGTAGAAGACAGGTAAAGAGGTGACTACCACCAGCCCTGTGGTGCCTGTGGTTTCTCTGATGTGGCCTTGTGGCCTGGACTTGCTGTGGTGGAACTGAACAGCCAGGCAGATGCTGGCAGTGTCCAGGGCAATTAATTACACCATGGCACAACCCATTTCACAGTGCTCTAGTTGCTTAAATTGGCTGGTGTAGCAGGAATTGGGATTTATTAATGAAACTACAGAAATACTTGCACTTCTAGAGAGTGAATTAAGCACGCAGCATTAATTTGAACATCAAAACAAATTCAATTCCACATTCAGTTATAGTAACTGCAAGTATAAATTCAACTCTTACTGTGAGGCCTAAGAATCAAGAGTGATTTCTCTTTTTGCCTGCAAATAAAAATTTGGTATTGCTGACTTGTAATCCTTATTCCTGTGGCAGTGGTCTCTCCAGCATGGGAAAAGTCTCTCTCTCAACTTCTCTTGAGCTGGTGTTTTCTACCTTCAGAATCAGAATCAGGGTTATGTGAATGAGGTGTGGGCCAACCTGCAAAGGGATGCTTTGCTTCTGCTTGCAGGCTGCAGGAGCAGCTGGCAGAGACCATCGAAGCCCTGCACACAGCTGGCATGAAGGTTTGGGTGCTGACAGGAGACAAGATGGAAACTGCCAAATCCACCTGCTACGCTTGCAGGCTCTTCCAGACCAGCACTGAGCTGCTGGAGCTGACAGCGAGAATGGTGGGCGAGAGTGAAAGGAAGGAGGATCGGCTCCATGAGCTGCTGCTGGAGTACCACAAAAAGCTGATTCAGGATGTTCCCAAAAACCAAGGAGGCCTGAAGAGGTAAGTGAGCCAGAGGACCCAGCTGTGCGCATTTCAGATGCAAATTTGGTATTGAAGTAGAACCATGCTGTGGCCCTGGGGACTGGTTACTTGCAGACACTGCGACTGGTTCCTTTGCTTTGCTCATCACCTCTGGTATTAGTTGGCTTTGAACTTAATTTCACTGTTCCTTTAGTGAAGAGCACATGTTAAGTCTAAGCTTTTTAAAATTGCTAAGCCCCAAAAAATGGACAGGAAGAAGATTAACCCAAAACCAGTTTTTTTCACTAAGATGATCCAAGCAGCTAGGTTGACTTCTTAGTCTGATTAAGTTTCAAACGTGTTCCTTGTTGTGCCCCAGAAGCTGGACGTTGAGTCAAGAATATGGACTGATCATCGATGGCTCGACGCTGTCGCTGATACTCAACCCTTCTCAAGACTCTGGCTCTAGCAATTACAAAAGCATATTCCTACAGATCTGCCTGAAGTGCACTGCAGTCCTCTGCTGCCGGATGGCTCCGCTGCAGAAAGCACAGGTATTTACCTCTCACTGCCTGAAGCACATCACTGGCTGATGTGATGCACACTGAATTCATCAGCTGACTTGACCTGATCATCCTAATCAAGCAGGACTTCTCCAGGCTATGTGTAAGCCTCGTCTGAGCTTCAGAGCACAATGAAAGCACACCATTCTTTCAAATCTGAATGCAAACCCTTTGTTTAATATGCTGGCAGGAACCTGTAAGCCCAGGCCAATTAGAAATAAACAAAATCTCCCAGTTTGCTTTTTTTTTCATTTTCAAATTTGTCAAGTGGAGTCTGACTTCCTCACTCCAGCAGATGATGTCCCAGCCTGATAAGTGATGTGTTTCTGCACCCTGAGATGCGTGAGAGAACCCACCTTTGGGAAAACAGGGTCTGGCAGAAGGGAAAAGCAGGATGTTGCTGCTGGGGTTTGTTTTGAAATACTGTCCTTCAGCTGTGCACAACTGGATTGGGCTTTTGCTCTGGTTGTGACTGCAAAGCAAGTAACAAGGGCTTTTATTAACCTGAACTCTCCAGGTGTTATATTGCTGCTGTAAAAGCCTGATTGTTTGTCCTGGGGGGAGCAGTGGGAACGTCTCTGGAGGCTTTTAAACTGAATTTTGGGTTCTGCTGCTATCCTTTTTTTAAATCTTCTAGATTGTGCGAATGGTGAAGAACACAAAAGGAAGCCCAATAACCCTCTCCATAGGGGATGGTGCAAATGATGTCAGTATGATTTTGGAAGCACATGTTGGAATAGGTAAGAGTCCCTGAAACACCCATCTCACAGCCCAGACCTGTCTGCTCTGGCTGGGGTTCACTACTGAGGTGCAGTTGATGTTTCTGATTGCACATGGCTAAACCAATCCCACTGGAAAATGTGGGAAGTCTTCTCTTGCTTTCTTTGGAGGCAGAGTTTAACTCCAGATTAATGCTTGAGATCATAGAATAGTTTGGGTTGGAAGGGGCCTTTAAAGGGTCCAACCCCTGTAATGAGCAGGGAGATCTTCAGCTCCATCAAGCTCCTCAGAGCCCTGTACAACCTGACCTTGAATGTTCCCAGGAATGGGGCATCCACAGCCTCTCTGGGCAACCTGTGCCAATGTTTTACCATCCCCACTGTAAAAGAGAGATGAGATCATCATATACTGCTCACCTGTGCTAGTACCATTCTCTGTCAGTGATACACTGCAGATCATGTTCAAAAACTCTGTGACCAAAGTAGTGGTGGTAAGGATTGCTTGGGGCTCAGGAAAAAAAGGGACACAAGCAGCAAAGAGATGGGTGATTAGTGGCAGTTGCTGCAATGCAGTGCAGTGAAAGTGTCAGCCTTCAGTGCTAACTGGTGGCAGCAGCTCAGCACAGGGACGGACCCACATGTGTTTGCTGGGGCTGAGGCCCAGGTGTGTTGTGTCTGCACTGTCCATATGACTGACAGCAGGCTGGAAACTCCTCCTGCCTGCAGATTGGTGCCTGAAATTTGGGAGACTCCTGTAATACTGCTGAAGAAGGGTCAGTGAAAGAGAAAGGACATGTTCTTCATTTGGGGCTGTTGGAAATGCTGTGGTGCCCTCTAATGAAGGGAATCCAGTGCAGTTCATTTGGATGTGGCTTTTGTGAACAAAACAGCTCTGTGGGGATGTCTCAGGAGGCTGAGCAGCTGCAGGGGAGTAAGTGAGCTGCGTGAGATGCAGACCAGTCCATGGGGAACCAATTCCTTATCTTTCATCAGGTTTGCCTAGATACCCTTCACCATACTCTTACACAGGAAATCACAGAGCAGCCTAAATATAGCTTAAAAACTCCAGAGGCAGGTCTGAGTGTTGTGGAGCCAAAACCACACAGAAGGTATTCATGTTTGGTCTCCTGGGGCACTCAGGAGGGAATCTCGGCCTTTGTTATACCTCGAGACACTGAGTGATGTGAGCAAACCCAGTGGGCAGCATCCAGATTCTAGCCCCTTTGGGATTAACCCCTTGCCATGCTTCTGTCTCCAGGGATAAAAGGCAAAGAAGGACGCCAGGCCTCCAGAAACAGCGACTATGCTGTGCCAAAGTTTAAACATTTAAGAAAACTGCTACTAGCACATGGGCATTTATATTATGTGAGAATAGCACACCTTGTACAGTATTTCTTCTATAAGGTAAGGGGCAGTGTGCAGCTGATTTCTTTGTTTATCCTATGCATTTCTTTGGCAATAGAATAAAATAATAAACAGGAAAAAAATGTGTAGGATATTCTGTAGTTCTGTTTTCCTTCCCTGGGACAGGCTGTGTCTGCCATGTGCCTGTCCATTGAAAACTGCTTCCAGGGGAATGTGAGCATTCTTCTAGTGTCTCCTGCAGATACTAACTGCTCACTGGATTGATTTTGTGTTTGATTGAACAAGTGCCCTACCTTGTCTGATGTAATGTCAGACACTAATGTCTGATAACAGGAAAAACTACTTGGATTTAGACTGAGAAGTCAAGTGCTTCCCTGCTGACCATTTGTCTTTTGTTTTCCTAGAACCTTTGCTTCATTTTACCACAATTTTTATACCAGTTCTTTTGTGGATTCTCTCAGCAGGTAACTTCCAGTAATTTGTCTATAAAGGCAAGATAAAAAGCAAGTGGCATAATGAGGCTTCCTAGCAGAGACTTGGCTTTTGGCATCCTGTCCCTTCACCACCTTGCTCTAGAGGACAGTAGGAGCTGACCTTGTTGCTCAACACCATATCTGGAACATATTTTGAGACCATAACTGAAAAGAAAGCAATCTGCTTTCTTTCCTTTCCCATCCACCAGCTATAAACACAGGTGGACACCTTCCTGAAGTAATGAGAGAAGGGTTTAGCTGGTTTGTCAGCACCTGATTTTGCTACTTCTGCTTCTCTTACGAGAACAAGTTTTGAAAGGTTTCCTGATCTTGTCTGCTCTGCTGCATTTCACTGCATTAAAAATGTCACTCAGAAGAAAGAACGGTTCATTCTTTTATGGCATCTTTAAAAAAAAGACACACAATGAGTGTTATCAGAGCTTTGCTTAGTCCAAGTAAGCATCAGAGAGGCAGATACATGTGGTGAGTGGGTTCATGTGATTGGAGACCAGCTTTGGCTTTTGTGTCAACTTAAGGGGCTTTTGTGTCTATTTGGGCTCAAAAGTAACAGGAAGAGTAAATGGTGAGAGATAATTCTCTGCTTGTTTTGGCAGAAACACTTGCCTTTCTCTTTTTGTAAAAAAAAGAAGCTATAGTTCCTCTAAAACAGTCTAGTCTTTAGAGAGCTACAGGAGGCATCAAATGTTTTAATAGAAATGGCAGCACAAGAGCAGCAAGAGGAAAGCTGTGATATGGGCTGTTCAGTCATGTTTTTCTGGAGGATAAGCTAGAGATGAGACCAGCCAGTTACAAAACTTCTGTCAGTGGGAGCAGGTTCCTGCGCATGCAGCCCGTGGGTGCCTTTTTCCCCCTTGCATTGCACGGAGCACAGCTCCCATCCAATGAAGCTGTGCTGTGTGACAAAGGGATGCATCTCTAGGGTATGTAGGAGACAGGGGCTGGAAATTTATGGTTTCATTTCTTTGTGGAGAGGCCTTTTTCTGTCTGTCTCATTTAACCCTTTATTCCTTTTCTAAGCCACTGTATGATGCTGCTTATCTGACCATGTACAACATCTGCTTCACATCACTGCCTATCCTGGCTTACAGCCTCCTGGAGCAGCACATCAGCATCAACACACTGACCTCGGACCCTCAGCTCTACATGTGAGTAGTCCTGGGCCAGGTAAACCTCTTCACAACTGTTAGCCATGGTTTGAGTTTTCTTGGTGCAAGAGTGTAAGCAGGTGTCCCTGTCCTGTGTCAGAGATGGGATCACCATGAAGTGCAGAAAAAGCCATTTCTGTCCCTCCTGGCTCAGCTGTTCCTGCATTCAAGCTGAGCAGCCTTGTGTTTACTGCCTGTTGCTACTTGTTTATGCTCTCTGACAGTATCTGGTCTAGCAAATGGCACTGCTGTATCTCTATGAAAGAGAAAACTGTAGGTGGAATTCATCCATAAGAAAAATCAAGCTGTGAATGTGGCCAGACCATTCATTCACGTTACCTTTGAGCCAGGCAGTGGGAGCCAAGTACATGATGGAGCGTGTAATGCAGGGAGGGGAGATGCAGCTTTCAGGAGGAAAAAAAATCCATTTGTTTTCAGAAAGATGAATGTTTCTGAAGCTCAGCTCAGGCAGGTGATTTCTCAGCTTGTCTAAATGGATATGGTCCCCCAAGCTTCCCCTCCACAGGCCACCTCCCCTTATCAGAACCCAGGGAGCTCTGCTCATCAATCCACACACAGTTTTCTGCCACGTTGCCCAGGGAAAGGACAGCTGAGACTCTGCTTTGCTTGTCATTTTCTCTCCTTGGTTGCAGCAGGGAAAGGCTCCAATCTTGCACAGAAACAGATGTTTTCCATCTTCCTCCCAGCCCTGCCCATACATGTGCTTGGGGCAGCCCTTCAGCAAGGCTAAAGAAGATGTTTTTTGGAGGAAACCCCTCTCTGTGCATGCCTGTTGCTAATTCCCCAGCCTGGCAGTCAGCTCAGCCTGTGGAAAAAGCCAGGTCAGTACTGCTGTGGCCAGTGTCCTGTGCCAGCCCTGTTGCTGTGGTGTGATGCTCCTCAGCAGTGGAGGAGCTGCGTGTGGCACAGCTGTGCTCAAGCCAAGAGCAATCTCTGTGCAAAGACAGCAAAAGGAATTATCAGGCACCTACAATATCGTGTGAAAGTTGTCTTAGGTATAGAAAAAGCAGTGAATGCAACAAGAGCTGTAAGGCTGGGAAGGGGCTTGGGTGATTTTGAAGTAAACACTCAGAGCCATGATTGATTAGAGCTCTATATTCCTTCACTCTATGGCAAAATGCCACCATCTGTATTTTTAAATAGCTTGGTAATTGACTATTGTGCGACAGAGAGCAATAACAGCAGGCCCCTGTGCCTTCCCCTGGTGGGGTCTCTGATCTCTGGGGTCTGTCTGTTGAGGGGAAACAGCCTTAGTCTGAATATTCATGACTGCATGTGCTGCTGGATGCAGAGCGCCTGCTGCACTGCTGCTGGAGGAAGTGCTGAGCTGCTGCAGTGCAGATCCTGAGTCTGGAAAAAGTCTGTTTACCATGAGTGCTGCAGGACAGAAATGGCAATGCCAAACAGAGCTCGCAGGAAGGAAGCTGCTTGTATTTTCTCTCCTTGCAATACTCCACACTTCCAATCTGGTTTATCCTTGCTCTTTTCTCAGACCCAAATTGTGATATGTTAGAACATGGCCATGGCATCGTTGTATGTAGGTTTCAATAGGGTCTTGTTTCAGAAACTGCAGTTATAGGAGCCCAGCACCACACAGGTTTGCAAAGTGCAGCTTGCTGAAAATGGATGTATTGTTGCTTTAGGAGTTAAGGAGAATAATGCAAAAAAAGTGGGGACTTCAAAGAAAGTAATCTGAAAAGATAATGATGCAGGGAACTGTTTTTAACTCCCTCCTGCCCTGATAGCCACCCTCCACTCCCCACACCCTGTGTGTGGTCCCTGCAGAGCTTTGCTCATAGCCCATCCATTTGCTGCTGCTGCTGCGTCCATGCCAGATCTCATCCTGTATTCAGCCAAGAGCCTCCTGCTACTACCCCTGTGATAAACACACCCACCATACAATTCAGGAGGTTATTTTCAGCCTGTGCAGAAAAACATCACTTCAGGGAACAGGACTTGAAGAGCTTTTCTCAAAAAAGGACTTTGTGCATTCAACAAAAAGAAGGAACCCCACCATGGATTTCATGCATCGCATACAGCTGCTCTTTAGCCTTACCCTGCTTTTAAAATTTAGCAGATAATGTCAGATACCATGGACAGTGCAGGGGCTGCAGGAGAGGTTCAGGACAGCATTGCCTCTGTTCATTTTATGCTTTTTTCATCCGAGTTACCTAGAGGAGGACAAAACAACTCATATGCTGAACCTCTTGTGATTTCTCATGATCAGCAGCTGCATATGAAAAGTGTTCTTTATGTCCTGGCAGGTATTTTTGTGGTTTCCCCCCTTGCCTCCTACTGCAAGGGCTTGCTCCAAAGCCCCCCAATCCCCTGCCTGCGAGGAGCTTTGCAATGAATCCTAAACATGGTGGTGATGGGCTTGTTACTCCATCTCTTGGCAGGAAGGTGTCGGATAATGCAATGCTGCAGTGGAGGCCGTTCCTGTACTGGACCTTTCTGGGCACCTTTGAAGGACTTGTGTTTTTCTTTGGGGTTTATTTTCTTTTTCAAAGTTCATCGTTGGAAGATAACGGAAAGGTAACGGCACCAAAAGAAAGGAGGATGAGTGTTTGTTTTGTGCGCTGCCTCTGATATGCCTGGCAGGGAATATCTGTGTGCTTAATCTGTGCAGTGTGTCTCGAGTCTTGTCCAACAGTGTAGCCTTGCTTATGGTGTGATTCTGCAGCAAATGCTTGAAATAAAACATTTTCCAGATTGCCATGGAAACAGGGCAGAGCTGGTTACACTCACTAGGTAAAATGACTAGTCCTACACACAGCTCTGTTCCAACCCAGTGAGCTTTGCACAGTGCTCATCCCCTCTTCTGTATGATCCCAGGCATCGGCCCAGGGCAGGAGCAGTGTTTGTCCTTCCCACCAGTGACAGCCTGAAATTCGACATGTGCTTGGCTGGTTGTGAGCAGCTGAATTAGCCCACTTTGATGAGATGGTGCTCGTTAGTGCAGACATGGTGCAGGGCTGCTTGTGTGCTGTGCCTGCTTGGGGGTGTGATTTCAGCCTCCGCTCTCCCTTTGAAGGTTGGTGCTGGCCTTTTTGCTCCTGTTTTGGAGCCAGCAGAAGTCCCCAGCTGCTGGAGGCAACAGGATGTTGTCCCTGCTGCCTGCTTGTTTGTGCCTCTGCTGTGGGGATGAGCACTTGCATCACCGCATGAGCGAGGTGTGGGAGCTGCTGAGGTTAACTTGCACAGAAAGAGGAGCAAAAAAGATGGAGGTTTTTTTTATTTTTCCTTTTTTCTTTTTTTTTTCTTATTTTGCTGGTTAACGGAGTACAGAGCAAAACATTAGTGCAGGGCGGCTGCCACGCGTTGTGGCCCGAGCTGTTTCAGGACCCTTTCCCCAAGGGAATGTGCAGCCTGTTATTAGATCTTGGCTAATGGGAAACTTCTTTACACCATCACTTTTGACCCTTGAAAATACCTAAACTTTTTTTAGCGGCTAACGCTTGGAGAAAAGCTGATGAAATTTATGTATGTATATTCATACATTGTATCAATGCCAGCATTTATGGCCCCAGCTAGATGTAGTCAAGCCCCTATATTGTCAAATCAGTGCCCTTCTGTATCTATAGCCATTCTGGTTGTATTTGAATGAAACATGAAGCACTGATATATTTTGTGAATACCTTCAGAGGTTAAGTCTATGTGGCACTACAATAAGATCTGTGGTTATGTCCTGTTCTGTAAACACTTATGCCCGTAAGAACTGCTACCAGCAATTGTTCATAATATCCATGTATGTTTGATTGACTTGTTTTTCACTCCTATTGACTTTAATTTTTTTGCATTTTTTGAAAACTTTTACATTTTACTTTCTGTTTTAATGTTTGCATTCAGATCTTGACAGCCTTTGGTAAGCATCTCTCTCATTCATTGCCATCATTTGGATTTATATACAGTATCTGCTTTTCTTTGTGTGCGTAGTCACTAGTACCCACAAACCAAACCAGATGGAACAGTACCCACTGGTGCACTCTGCAGAGGGGACTGCAAAGAGATGATGATGAGTGTGGCGCAGAAAGCAGAAACTGAGTAAATTGCCAAGAAACCCTGAAATGCAGGTGGTGCAATGACTTGTGTCCTCGATCGACATTGCTGTTAGTAGGAGGTTGTCCCTGTCACCGTCCCAGCTCTGGTCACCCATCTGTGTGGCACTGCATGGCTCAGGGTGGCATAGTGGGCGGCGAGTCGTGTGTGTGCCTGGAGCCTGTCCGAGCATCCATGTCCTGTAGCAGTGGCTCCCTCCCACCCTCCCTCTGCTCCCTGCTTGCACCCCATCCTCGTTGGCGTTTCTGTGCCTCCCCGGAGAAGGTTTGGGATGCCTGTGGCAGTGCCATGTGTTTTACAGGTGTTTGGGAACTGGACCTTTGGGACGATTGTTTTCACCGTGCTGGTGTTCACCGTCACTCTCAAGGTTAGCATCTCCCTGCCTTTTTCAGTCCCTCATTGCTGGCCTTTTCCAAGGCTCGTGTATGCACTGTAAAATCTTCTAGTGAATGTGCTGAAGATGAAGTGTCTATGAGTATTTTCCACCACACTTAAATCTTCTCTTCTTCCATAGAGGCAGAACCTGCTTACTTTACTTTGTGTAGTCTGTGGTCTTTACGTGTTTGTTTTAATTATTTTTCTATTTTTTTCCCTCTTTTGAGGACACCAGTTAGTTATGGTTGACTTTTCCCCACGCTTTCACCTCTTGATGTTCAGTTCCAGCAAGATGAGAGGAGCAATAGAGAATTTGGGTTTGTCTACCTTGTTTCAGACAAGGCTGAGTGCCAGAGTGATCGCAAAAGCATGTGTCAAATAACAATAGCAAATCTATTTTGTTTCATGGAGCTTTCCAGAACAAACTGTATAAGATCTTACTAAAGGTCTTTTGTGTTTGGTTCAGGACAGCAGGTGGTGACAAGAGGCAATTACAGTCCCTGTAACCTTTAGACGTTTCTTTCCTATAGCATCAGGGGTTGCATCAAATTTATTCAATTTAAAAGTGTCAGTTACAATTAGAATGTCACTGTTTCCCTGCTAACATTGTGCCAGACTGTGGACATTGAAAATGTTTTTCCTGGTGCCCATATGCACAGAGGTAGCTGTTTGGAGAACCTTCAACCTTAATGTGAAACCAGTCTGAAATTTCATATAAATACAATCCAATACACTCTGCATCTAAAGCCTGTTTTGTCTCTCTTTTTATTCCCACAGCTAGCATTAGACACCCGATTCTGGACGTGGATGAACCACTTTGTGATTTGGGGCTCCCTTGCTTTCTATGTGTTTTTCTCATTCTTTTGGGGAGGAGTCATTTGGCAAGTATCTTTTCTTCATCTCACTGTGCTTTCTTAGGGGAATGCCCAGTGCTGGCTTTGGCAATGCAGCATCCCCTCATGAGGGGTATCCTGGGATTTGCAGGTGGCAAGGTGTGTGCAACCCTGCTCCTTTCTCTGCTGAGTGAGGAAGGGATGCCTCCATCCAACACCCACCAAAAGCCAGTGCTGGAAGAGGGCTGGTGCGTGATGAGATGTGTTTGAGGAGGTCTCAGCCCACCAGAGGGAAGAGCCTGAAAGAGAACACCCTGGGCATCATCCAGGTGCTCAGCTTTGGCAGGGGGTGTTTGCTTTACTGCCCACGGGATCATTTCTGGTGCTGAGGCTCTTGTCTTTATTGGGAGGTTCTAGAGTAAACCTTTTAGGGTCTGTTTGTGCATGTGGATGAGAGAGACAGAAAGAATTTGTGGTGGAAAGAACCCCAGTGAAACAGAAGGAAGGAAGAGGTAGATGCAGAGCAAGAGGACCTGGCCCTCTAGGACAGAGGAAAAAATAAACAGGAGAAAGCCAGGTCCTGGTGTTGAAATCATGGATCTGAGTAGAAGAAATTTTCATTGATTTGAGTGCACCCAGGATTTTAGGTTTAATGTGTCGCCAAAGCAGGCGAGCATTAGTACATTGCAAAGATTACCACTTTTGCATTTCCTGTGCTGCAGTAAATGTTCAGTTGACATTCACAGTAGACAGCATTTCTGTTTTACACCTTTGCTTTTCCATGGGCTGGTGCCGTGGGCTATTGGCTGGATCCCTGATCCAACAATCTGCTAATAAGAATGTGGAACAGATTTGAATATCTTGTATGGGGGTCACAAGCTTTAGCTCTTCAGTTAACTTTTGCTGACCAACAGATCTCGATCTGCAGTCTAGCCACATCTCTATGCTAAATGTGTGAGTTTTCTACTGGAAACTCTTTCTACTGTTTAACTTGCATAGCTCAATATTTTTGATCTAACAGTAAGCAAAAACTGCTTTGGGATCTTTGTCATCAGTTATTGATGAGGTGTTTTTCACGAGCAGCTGATGGTTGTTCTCCCTCATCAAGGAAAGGAAGGGGCAAATAACCTGTTGTGATTGAGAGACTGGATTTCCACTATCAAAACGAAACCAGAAGCTATAGAAAACCCTGAAGTTGAAATAAAATGACCTGGTTTTTGATGGTGAATAATTTATCTTTCAGTGATGGTGGCTAAATTCAAACCCTTTCCCACCCTGAAAAGAAATGGATGTGGAAGATGCAAAATGGATCATGACAATCTTCCAGAAATAGTGCAGCTGGAGGCAGGAGATGGATTGGGACAAGGATGGACAGTGTGTTTCTGTGCTGTATCCATCTCTGTCTGAAAGAAAGGCATAACTGCTAATAGCTTTACCTGAAATCTCCTTTGATTCTGATCTTCTTGGAAAACCCATGTTAACCAGAATTTATTTGTATCCTTTCTTTTTCAGGCCTTTCTTGAAGCAGCAAAGAATGTATTTTGTATTTGCTCATATGCTGACTTCTGTTTCCACATGGCTGGCAATAATTCTCCTGATCTTTATCAGCCTTTTTCCAGAAATTCTTCTAATAGTTTTAAAAAACATAAAAGAGAAAAATCATCAGGTAAGGAACAAGATATTGTGTCACACTGTATTTTTAGGAAGACCTTTCTTACCCTTAGACACCAGATGAATCTCTAACAATACCACGTACCACTCACATCTCAAGGAAGGCTTTCTAGAGTCTTGTCTCGCTCTTTCACATGCCAAAAATGTCAAGAAGTTGTTCTAAAAATACTGCCTAGATCTGTAGCAGGGAGCGAGTCAACCTGTGCCTTTCCTTAGTTGCTTTCCCTGGATGGGAATGTGGTGTCTCCTAGAGAAGTGCATCAGCCTCGTCCAGCCTGAACTGATCACCAAACACACCTTATCTTGTCCTGAAAAAAACTGCTTGTTTTTATGTCAAAAAACACAAGCAGGATGTTCCCCCTGGGTACATCCTCGGATGCTGGTGCAGTGGGAACAGGGTCAGATCACATTTGCCCATTCTCCATAAATAACCAAAGGCTCAGACCATGGATCTTCACTCTCCCTGGAAGTTGTCTGGTTTCTTAACAGCTTTCCTTCACTGCTGGGGAGGAGGGCTCCCTTTAGAAGTGGAAACCTCTTAAAAGTTTTCTCCATTACTCCTGCAAGTGGTGAAGGCCAGCACTGCCAGGCTCAGAGCTCGCTGTGCTGAGCCCCCTGCCTCTTGTCTCTGCTTGCCTAGAGGGGCTGAACATCCCAGAGGGGCAGCCCCTGTTCCCCCCAGCCATGTTCCCCCTCCTGCAGCCACGCTCTTCCCCTGCAGCATCAGCAAGTCCTGCCCTGGGCCAGCATGTGGGAATTGCCAGCCAGCCCTGGTCTCTTGCCCTGGGGTTTGCACCTCCCTGGGCTGCAGTAGGGCACAGCTGAAGGGACATGGGGTGGGATAAGATAACCCCCACCCCCTGGTCATTGATAGAATCACAGAATGGTTTGGGTTGGAAGGCTCCTTAAAGATCATCCAGTTCCAGCCCCCTGCCATGGGCAGGGATGCCATTCACTAGATCAGGTTGCTCAGGGCCCCATCCTACCTTCCCTTGAACACTTCCAGGGATGGGGCATCATTAAAGTAGAAAGCAATAGAGATGATAAGAGAGCTGTGGTTGTATTTTGTGAGGATCCATGTAACTTCTTCCACTTGAGTATGATTTAATAGTTTCTAGCTGGACACCCCTGTTGAATAGGCTGGGAGTGAGTTGCTCTCAGCTGCAGACATAGGACAGTTTGGGGACAGTGCCCTAGAAGGGTGACCTGGGGATTTCTGAAGCCCAGCTCAACTCACCTGGGAGGTGACCCATTTTTGCCTTCAGCTGCTGACCAAAGGTCCATCTCCTCTTGCAATACTTACTTTCAAGAGTGCTTTATATTCATTTAACAAAGGCTCTTGTGAAATCACTTAGCAAAGCAAAGTGAGTGTCAACTAGAAAAGTCTCTTCAGATGTGCATCCCAAACAAAACACAGGCTGAGCCATATTTAAATGTACATTTTGAGTAAGAGCTTTATTGTAAGTGCCTGAAGGAGGTACCAGCTCTGGATATCTGTCAGCCATCAGATACCAAAGTCAGCTGCCTGATTTGTAAAGGCATCTAAGACCAGGTTGATGATTTCAAATCAAAACCCTTATTGAGAATCCTGACCTTAATATTAAAATATAAAGATCAGTGTCCCAAGGGAAGCATTAAGTGAAAAACAAAATTAGGGACATTGTATGAGGGCCTGCACCACAGCTTGGTGGCCAAGGGTCCCTTCTGGAAGGGGAGGATGGACTTGAGGCCAGGTTGTTGGGTATTTGCCCTTGATCCCAATGGGACAGGGTTTCACCCCCAGTTTCCTATAACACAGCACATCAGCTCTGCTCAGCCTTTATTAAATTTTCTGTGTGGAAATGTGGTGATTGTTTTTATTTTGTTTTGGTTCTGTTTGGTTTTTTAACTGCAAGGAGCATTTGTGTTTTCCTTGGTTTCTGCCTTTCTCTTTCTTGTACTGC
This sequence comes from Trochalopteron elliotii, assembly GCA_024734555.1. Lineage (NCBI taxonomy): Eukaryota > Metazoa > Chordata > Aves > Passeriformes > Leiothrichidae > Trochalopteron > Trochalopteron elliotii. Next base: position 57,152 of record JANPWX010018523.1, on the reverse strand, counting down.
AATTTTCTGTCTTTTGTGCTGTTGTGAACTAGGTAATGAAGCGCCTTCCTTCCTCAGGAACATCCACTGTCTTCATGCTTTCTCAAACTTCCAGTAATCACAGCTTTTCTTGGAGTGAATAAGGTGATTTCCTTTCTGAGTCACAATGTGTTGCTTGCTCAACTGCTTTTTTCTTCCTTCTAATGCCTAACTCTTGAAAACCCACATTTAGATTTGCTCACACATCAGAACCTTGCTTTTCCTCACCTTTTGCCTTAATTTAAATCTTTTGCTGCAGTATTTTGTCTGTCTCTTCCCCTTGGGTCTCTTGCTGCACCTCAGGTGGGTGAGCTGGTCGTGCTCAGGATGTCCAAGTGAGGTGGACACAGACAAAGCTGGTTACACTCTCCTTCCTTGCTGTAGTTTTGTGTTAGTGGACCAGATAGGAGTGGGACAAGGTGGAATTGATGTTGGTTGTCCTCTGGATGACTTGTCAAATGGCTCAGGCTTGTCTGACCTAGGAGGAGCTTCCCCAGTGCCCACCTTGCCCAGTCCATCCCACTTGTCAATGCTGCCGTTGTTCTTTGTGTGAGCGATTAAGCCACAGCCCACAACCCTCACATCAAGGGATAGTCTTGGACTTGCTGACCATGGGACTGGTGGGGTCACCCACAGCAAAGCATCTCGATTACATGTCCCTAGTGTTTGGATTCACTGCAGATCTCCACCATTACTTGCTCTTCTAAAAATTCCAGTTGTGTGGAGAGCAGGGATGTCTTCCTCCTCCCTCAAAAGCACCTGCAGCATAAATCTCCAAACATTTTGAGAAGCAGGGTCAGTTTCTGAATACCTCTCATGCCCCTTGCACTGCAAAACCCAGCCAGTGTTAGTCACCATGTGTTGCTCCATCCTTTATGAAATGACAGCTGTAAAAGGGGTTCTGTGTCTTGCATTGTTTGACCCAGGCAGGCTGAGGGTCACAAGTGCTATACGTCTCTGCCTCACTGTTGCAGAGCAGCAGGAAGGCACCTGATTCATTGTCGGCCAGACCTTCTGTCAGACCTCTTCTTTTAAGAACATTCTCAGATGAGTTTAATGTGTTGTAACAGATATCCTGTCCGGAGGAGTTGGGCTGGTTTTAAAGGCATTGATTAACCAAATGTAACCCCCTCCAAATCAATTAAACCATGGTTCTTGTAATCCTCTTGACTATCGGTGTGGGGCACCTGTCCTTGTGGAATGGAGATGCAATGCTTGGGATACATTTTAATTTGGGGATGTACTATCCAACTTCTTCAGAATCCTGCATCTGTACAGATCCTTCCAAATATTCAGCAATATGTAAACAAATCTTTCAATCTAGCAGTTATTTCAGTCTAATATTAGCAGAAAATTTGAGAGTGCAGTCTGAATTGTGCTAACACTGGTTATAAAAGCTAATGCTGATACATTTACAGTGAAGGATGGAAATCTCAGTTGTTAAAATGATTCCAGTATTGCATCTGAATTGTACCAAAATCCCTTTCTCTAGGGTGCATGCTGTTCTGTCAGATAGAAATAAGTGTTTAATTCATATGCATAGATGGAAACTAAACACATACTTATCTGTGTGTGTCAGCACATGGGACAGAGGCATGTCTCAGTGTCTGTCTGTACACATACCCGGAGCATCCTCATACGAGTTGACTTGATTTAAACTTTGTTGTAAGCCAATAGCAGAGTAAAAAAAGTAAAAGTGCCTAATTGAATTCACAATTCTGCTTTTAGGGGAGATGTTATGTGTGGTGTTTGCTGCAAGCATAAACCTGCAGATTATCTACAAACCTCTTGCAGCTTTGTGCCCACACCTGCTGCTAAAGAAATCAGGTTTATGGGCATGGCAGGGCCAGCAGCCAGGCTTGCCAGGCCTCCAGTGCAGCTGGCACCTGGCCTGTGCAGCCAGTCCTTCCCCACCGACATTAGGTGGTGCTCTCCACCACCACATACTGGTGCAGACTGGTGTGGGAGGTGGCTGGACCAGCACAGAACAGGACCCACAGGGGACAGTGGGGCAGATGCCACTTTTAGACTTCATGCAGCATTTTGCAAATTGTGAAAATGGATTTATCATCTGATTACTTGGTTGTGAATGATATTTGGCACTTTTATCATGGGCTAATCATTCTTCTTCTCCTATATAATATTAAAAAAAAATAACCCAGGAAAAGGTTCATGAGTTTGGGAATGTAATAGTTGCAATACATGTTTGTTTTCCTTCTGATTTTTGCAGGCTGGCCCCTTTGATCTGCCTGTGTTAGTGTCGTACAAACGTATAGAGAATGGTTATGTGAAGGCTGAAGATGCTGTTACTAATTTGGCAGAAAGATATCCTCTCAGGATACCTTAAAGTGCTCCACACAAACACTGCGTATTGATTGTCATGCTGTAGGAAACCCATGGTTTTAACCTGGCAGTGACCTTTGATAGTACCAAGGACTGTAAGCAGCCATGCTGATAGAGCAGCTAGGGCACTGCCCCCATGGTACCCATTAGTCTTTGGTCTTGTGGCTTCCCTGCCCTCCCAGAAAAACCAATTCTGCCAAATCCTACATCATTGGAGGCTGAGAAAGCATCTTTAGGAATTCACCCAAAACAGCATGGATCGAAGTGCAAGAGTGCAGTGCCAGCCCCATTTCACACGGGAGCTTCCTCTGCCTGCTGCAGATCTGTCCGAGAGCAGCAGAGCTGCTCAAAGCTTGTGCTCTGCCTGACCAAAGAAGTAGCACAGACAATCTGTGGTCTGTCCACAGCAGTGGTGTCCATGTGAAGACCTGCAGTGCTGGGAAGTGCCAGAGCATCCTGCCACAACCACTTTGCTGATGGGTTTATTCCTGCTGGAGGATGAAGAAAAGGTTGTTTTGTGGCTGTTTGTGATGGAAGGAAGCTTTCATGGGGGAAAAAGGAATCCCAAAAGTTGGGCTGTGGTAGACTCTGAGCCCCAGTGCCCAAAATCCTGTGGCTGTGCTTACATTATTGCACTGTGCAGTTGCTCCAACACTTTAAAGGCCTGAGGGACAGTGTAGTCCTTGACTGATCCCAGGGACATGGGCTGTGCCTGTGAACCTGCAGGTGTATAAAACTGCATCTTGAGTTATTTGCACTAAGAAAAAAAAAGACATTTTAAAATTGAATACATGAACCTGATTTCATTTTACATTTTATTTGTTTTTTAAATTGGCATGTTCTTTTTAAATCTACCTGTACCATGGTCATAGGAACTTTCCTCTTTAAGTTCTGCACAGCAAAGGTGAGATGCCTGACTCAATATATTTTTTTTTCTCTGATACTTCATATGTGGAAAGAGCAGCTTTTTTTGTTGTGTGAAGTCATAAGTAGCGACAGAGCAGCCTGTGTGCCACCGGTTGGTGTGACAGTCCTTCCCTCATGCTGATGGCCCCCAGAGGAACTACTGTGAGAGGCTTTGAGGCTCATTTCAGAAGCAGCAAGCTCTGCGCTGCCACTGGGTTTGGCTCACGCTTGCTCAGGCTTTGTGTCATGTACATACAACAAAACAATTTGGGACTAGACAGAACATTCCCCTCACCAAATTTTGTTGAACTGCAGACTATTAATTTTTGGAAGAATCAAGTCTTGCTCTCTGGCTGCCATCCCTGTGGTTTGTCTTCAACTGGTGCAGATCAGCTGCTGGCAAATTCTCTTGTGCATCATGAGGACTTTGGATGGGCCTTACCCGAGTGGGAGAGGGGAGTGCACAGTCCCTGTGGCTGCTCTGCCATCACCCAGCACGGGAGGGGATGGATGGACAGGACCACTGTATTATACCCTCTGCACTGGCCTCAACACAAGTGTCTGCGCCGTGTCAGCGAGTGCGGCTCAGCTCCTTGCTGCATGCAAGTCAGGAGCTGCACTGGCAGCATGTGTCCCATGGACAAAGCTTTCATTTTCTTCTTTTTTTTCCTGTTTTCCTAGCTCATTTCACAGATCTAGAATTCTACTTGCAGACCTTGTCCTGTCTCAACTTTTCTTGCTGAAATGTGGTGCCTACAGATCAAGTATACAATGAATACAATGAAGATATGCTCTATATGCCAAATCTAACCATTCTCCTTAAATATATGGTTGCTGACTTGGGTTTACATAACCTTTAAAAAATGGGCACTAAAATGCCTAATTCCTGTGACTCAAAACCATTCCAAGCCCGAATGGTCCCAAGCCTGACACCTTGCTTCTCTGTTTTGTGTCATGCTCTACTCCAAGGGTCAAAGTCTGTTCCCCTGGAATTCCATTGATGATATCAGTGGGAACAGTGACACTTGAAGTGTGTGTGAGCTGTTCAAATAGTCATGTAAACAGGATAATTTCTGCTGCCTGTCTCAAGACAGAGCCTTTTGAGAACCAAATCTTTCTCTTGGCGTTTCCAAGTGTCCTGACTCCAGCTGGAACAAGCCATTGCAATAGCTGTATGTTCAAACCCAAGGTGTGTGTGCTGACGGGTGAGGTGGAATTCATGTGGAATGTCTTGAATAGCAGCTCTTTTGGGAAAATGCAATTTTTCTTGGGCTTGGATCTTCAGATAGTGCTCTGGTGTAGTGCTGGGTGCTAGGACAGCCAGGCTGCCCTGGTCCTGCAGAAGAGCTGATCCTCATCACTCAGCAATGGCTGAAACAATATTCCTATTGCTGTGGGTGACTTGTGAAATCAGGGGAAACAGGAGACCCCTTTTGAGGTTAGAGAGGGGAAGAAGAAGTGGTGGTGGGGGCTGTAAGGTGTAAGGCAGCAGGATTGGAGAGGCAGTAGTGGGACAGCAATGCTGTGATGGGTGCTCGTGTTCCCCGATGCCACCGTGCTCACGGTGATCGTCAGGTACAGTAAAAGGTCAGTACAGGCTTTTCGGTGGAGAAACTTGAAGGAAAAAGGCTGGGGTTTTCTCATAATAATTTGTTGAAGTTTTATCACTGACTAGTGACACTGAAAGATAAGGAAAGTAATTAAGATTCCCTCTAAAACTCTTGTGTGATAACAGTGGAGCTTGGTGTAGTCATAGCAACTTTTCAAAAACTAATCCTAATGGTTACAAGAATATTATAAATGACTTGGAATTGCATAAAAGCTTCAAATTGAATTTGTTTACACACAGTTGAAAAACTTTCCTAATACTGCACCATTTATCCAATTTCCCAGCTATGAATTTTTTTAAAAAACCATGTAGTGTATAGAAAATGTAAATTATATACAGGCAATGAGCAGATACATTTTCATCTTCTTGCAAAGAAAAAGGACTGCAACCTTACATTTTTTCCACTTAAATGCAATTTTATACATTTACGTTGCTTTATATCAAGGAAATTGAATGTGAATGTTGCCTTTTATGAATGCAACTTGCTCTTTTTTCATTACAGAAACTTTTGTTTGAAGTAATCAATAAACTTTGGTATGTTGTTCTGATTAATATATATTTGTTGTCTGTCTCATCTCCTTAGATACTCCTAGGGGGTAGTTGATTGTGTGGGCTTTTCCAGGGCAGTACTAGGGGGACAATCAGCATTTTCACTGGGGGGTAGGTGCCAGCAAGGCCATGCTTGGTTTTCTGATGTGGAACAGCATTTGCCTAAGGAAACACTGCTTGCTTCTCATACATTTTTATTTTTCCAGCAGTGTATTAGCAATTGCTGGTATCAACTGCTGCACATAGCTGGCCTGTGTGCTCTCATCTCATTTCCCTCAAAACAAATGTTTAATTAAGAAAGCGAATCCTGTGAATTAAGTGAACAAATTGATTTAACTTTCTAGAACAGGTGAACCCAGGGGTTCAGCTGACATTTAGGAACTGGCTGAGAAAAATGTAGGTCCATGTGCCTGATTTCCATTCACAAAGTGTTTTTCTTACTGCTCTGTTTTGGTTCTTGGTTCTGTGTGGTGGCTGCCTGTAATAAAGAAGTATTTTTTTAGTTCAAAGCCTCGAAATACACAAATGAGGTTTGCAAAGTGCCTGGTGCTGGTGAGATTCAGGCCCAATATTTGCATTGATGAAATTCCAACAACACAAGGAAAGTGCTGAAGCACAACTCACAGTGTTTGTATAATGCACAAGAAAAATATATAGACTTAACTTTCTTTTTAAGGGCACGGGTCTGTTTCAAACTGAAATGTTTGTAATGAGAAACTGACAGTTTGAAAAATTCTGTTTTGGCTGCTTTGATCCCTGCAGCTCCCATCAGGCACCACAAGACAGATGGCTGAGCTATTTAAAACAAACTCTAACCTTTCCAAAGCAGCTCGTACTATTGGAAACCAGTTACACACATTGAGAATCTTAATAGTGTCAGTGAGTGATAGTGAAAATGGTCTGAAGACCTGGAGAGGATTTTACTCTGAGCTGGCTACCCAGGCTGACAGGACAAAAGCTGTAAATATAAGCGATGGGAGATGACCGCAGGTCACCAAGTATTTCAGAAAGCGCCAAAATTAGCATTTAAAACGCCAGTGTAGCACTTCTTGTTAGAAAGGAGAAGCAATGTCATGTAAGGTGATTTTTAACAAGAACAGCAATTTTTTGAAGGTCAGGCTGTTGGCGTGTGAGGGCTCTTGGCACTTGGAGAGGTCACGGTGTCCCTGTCCCTTGCTGTCCCCCTGCATCTGTTGCAGGACATGCATCCACAGCATTCTCACTGTAGGGATTGGGCTTGGCTTCTTAAATTTCCACATGTCTGTGGATAACCTGCTAAGCTGAAAAATATACAGTGGCCTGGAGAAAGGGTGTGTGTGTGTACCTGTGAGAGTTCCTGTCCAAAACCAGGATCTGTAACAACAAATAAGGCAGGTCTGACTGATGTAGGGGGGAAGTGAGAGTGGGAGAACAGAGTGAAGCCCCTTTTTTTTTTTTTGCATTCAAGTAGGAGACATGAAATCCTCCTCCTAATTAAATCTGTGCAGGTGTGGCTGGCCAGGATTTCTGCCAGGCTATGGAGGGTCTGCTCCACCTGGACCATCTTGGAAAGACCAAACACTGGGCAGTACCCCTGGAATGAGGGCAATGCTGCTGTCTGCACAAAAAATCCTCCTAAAATCCCTATTCATGAAAACCAACCCAAGGTTAATTACTCTTCTGCACAAGTAGTTTGCTGTCGCTGTGCTTACTCCAGAGGTAAGCAATACCCTTGGATATCACTGACTCTAACCTGTGTTTAGCCAGCTCTTTTTTTCCAGTTTTCAGCACTTGACTGAACAGGTGTTTTTGAAGGGTGATTTCTCAAATCCAAATAATGGCTCCAGTTTCAACCCAACCTTCTAGCCTTAATCTGGGAAAGGGAAAAAAAAAGTGTTTGTTTTTTTTTTCAAATTCAAGAGGTTTTGAATTTTGAGTGGGTTTTTTCAGCCTCTGATCTGGAATTAATGAAATTAGTTGTAATTCTTCCTACACCATCTCCCTAAGATTAGATTTAAGGATGAAGCATTGCACCCACACGAAATTAATCTCTGCAAACGGGTGCTGCAGGTGCTGTCAAGATTTTCCACAGCTTTAAAGGGCTCTTGCCCCTTACACACAAGTTTGTATGTGCCACCCTCAGAGTGCTGAACTTTGCTATGGGGCCTGGACAGGAAATCCCTGAGAAAGAAACAGCCATGTTTCTGGCTGTCATTGTTTCCTTTTCAAGCTGTCTCCTTGCTCCTTCTCTCTCAGTTTATCATCTCCTGGGCAGGCAGAGAGTAACACGGCTCTGGAGGAGCCGGACATGCCAAGGAGCTTCTGGCAGTGTAAAATGTGGGAAGCTGGATGATGCAGAATGCCCTGCTGGAATAGCTGGGCATGCGTAGTGAAATGCCCCAAAGGAGGGTCTGGAGCAGCCAGGGTTCCAAACCATGAATCTTAGTGGCCATAAGGAAAAGCCATGAGCAATTACCCTCCAGTCTGAGTGAACACAGCTTTTCCACACTGTGAGCTGGCTGAGACTGGCTTGTGTCAGCTGAACTGTCTGGAGGAGGTGCAGCTTTGGGATGTGCAGGATTCCTGCCAGCATTCAGGGCCATGGCCCAGCCCAGCCCACCTGGGGCTTGATTAGGGTGTGTTGGCTGCAGAGACCTGATCCAGATCCTGTCTTAATGACTTTGCCTTCTGTTCAGAGAGCAAGAAACGGATTGATTGCGAAACCTTGGGGGTGACAGCTGCATCTTCTACTGGGTAGCTTCATTCTCCCAAAATCCTGTGTCAGAAGTGGGTGTGTGACACTCAGTGGGGATGAGTCCCAATTACAGCAGAGCATCCCATGCACAGTGGCAGAGTAAAACAGAGACTTTCAGCACTTGGATGGGTCCCATTTCTCCAGGAGCCGTGGCAGTTGAGGACAAACAGCATTCCTGTGATAAGAATACTGCAGGAGTGTGGCAAGGCTCTTTCTTGACTTGTAGCCTTGCATATCAGGGTGATTTTTTTTCATGAGTAACTGCACATGAACTCTCCCTGTCACACAAGAAGTGCTTTATGATCAGACAGAAAATCATCTATTCAAACTGTTTGGTAGTGAGAACCTGCTGTGTCATGAACAAAGAGCACTGAATGGGTTGTTTTTCCTTGAAAAATTCTGTATCAGTGTAAGAAGGGCCTACCAAAAGATGCTGGGTTTTATATTACCACTGTTAGACCATGGTTCTTTAATTAATAGCCTGGACTGCTGAAGTGTTGGAAAAAGGATGCTATTATAGTAAAGAGCATAATTAAAAGGTTGTTTTGGAAAAACAGGAACATCTACTTCTCCATGCTGCCTTCCTGGGCAGCTCAGGCTCCTGTAGAGAATGAGCTGGCATCATTTGAACCTCAGCATCAGGAAAACTGAGAATGATGGGTCAGCCCAGTGCTGAGCTCTGGCCAGCACTGGCTGTAGTACGCTTTAATGTAGTTCTCATGAATCGTTCAAGGAATTTGCTAGAATGCTGCTTGCAGAGGATTGAATTTTTTTTTTCTCCTACAGAAGTGCTATAGGCACTAAGGCAGGGAGTAAATCCAGCTGCAGGGTGGTTTGCTGGGGGGCACTGGGTATAGTGGTAAATTAAAGGAAAAAAAGGAATAAAAGAGGAGGGAAGGGAAAGAAAGGGGAAAAGAGGAAGGAAAAAGGGGGGGGAGGGAAGAAGGAAAAAAAAGCAAAAGAGGGAATAGAAAGAAATAATGGAAAAAGGACTAAAAAGAGG
>JANPWX010018523.1:28408-47620 GCA_024734555.1 Trochalopteron elliotii | reverse complement strand
CGGCTTTCCCCGGACACCCGTGGGGGCAGCGGCACCGCTCCCGGCCCCACGGCTGTGCCCGCAGATGCCCCATCCCTCCCCGGTGCCGGTGCCGGTGCCGAGCGCGTTATTCGCGCCCGGGTCCCGCTGCCCGCGGAAGCCTCGGGAGGGCTCGTCGCTCGCGGGTGGCTGAGGATTCGAGCTGCTGTTCTGTTATTTATTCAATGGACAGCACGATGGGTGCGGAACGGCCCCGGGTTTTCAGGAGAAGCCGCGTCCCCCGCGCTGCTGATATTCTCCAACATGTCACCGGAATGGGTGGCTCAAAGTGCGAGGTGAAGACAGGAGGTGCTGCCGGTGACAGGAGGATGTTCGCCAGTGGGAGCCCCCTGCGCGGATTCCCGTGGCCAGAACTAAAGAACTCTTCCCTGGGAAGTTGTATCTCAGCCTGCTGGCCGTGACTGCCCGTTCCCAGGGTCTGAAGTAGGGAGGCAGGAGATGTGTGTAAGGTGTGCATCTCTGTTAGACACCTCGTCATCCCTCCCGTGTCCCTTGGTCCTCAAACACCTCGGAATGCCAGGTTGTGCCGGGAATGTAGCATTGTACTCAAGTGGCTGTGGTTCTATGGCCGCACACCCTGAATGTGAGAAGCAAATGCAATCTGATCCTTTATCTCAGGCCGTAGCTGCCTCAGAGATGTTTCCTTTGATGGACAGTGATCTGCTCAGAAGTTATTTGGAGCTCTCAGTTTTTCATTATTTTCCTGTTTTCCTGTGGGGAGTTACAGGTATTTTTGCAGTGAGGTCTTTCCTAAACCAGGAATGGAAGTGGCCCCTTGGGTGACTTCAGCCTCACTGGAGGATGCACACCTCATCAGGAGTCGAAAGCAGGCAAAGGCATCACTCCTCATCTGTTTGCAGCTGGCGGAGTGCTTGGAGCTGTGCCGGGCACAAAAAAGACACACTAACCCCAAAAAAGCTTCCTGTCTAATGCCAGCTTTCTTGATATCTTTGAAAGGCACAATTGGGGGCACAGGAAGAATTTGTCAAAGGGTAGGTCACAAGTGAGGACTTGACAGGAGCTGCTTGTGTCCATGCCCTTCTGAGGTGGTGCCAACAGCACCTTCTGCTCTGGCTGTCCTGCCCACCTGACCCTGCTCATTTCCCTGCACCCTAAAATGGAGTAGATAAATGTAGGTAGGGGTGGTCATGGTCAATTAGCAAAGGATGCTGCTTGAATGGATGTGATTAAATGCTCCTTGTGCTGCTGGAGCAGGAGCTGGTGATATGGGGATGGGGACAGATGGTGCACGTTTGCTATGAGCCGTGTAATGGGAACCAGGTGAAAGCAGGCAGTGTGTTTCTTCTGAGCATGAGCCCTCTCTCCTAACCAGCTTTTGGCAGATGACCTTTGTGTAATGGTCATACAGAGCCAAAATATCCCCACAAAGGCACGCTTGTGTGGCTATAGCTGCAGGATCTGGACCCATGATTTGGCATCTACACAGGTTCTTAAAATAAAATATTGAGAAAGAGACAAAGTTGAGTGAGGTTCTCCAAATCATGAGATTAAAAATAAATCAGAAGGTTTTTTTCCCTTATTGCTGATTTCTGAGCATTCAGCCTGATCTGGGACCATGTTTTAACCATTTCCCTACATGCAGCAGTACTGGAAACTTGTTGGTTGTTTCTTCTAGAAGGTGACCCACCCATATCTGCCTTAGACTGAGATAAAAGCTGTAAAAATCCCAAGCCTTTTATGGTCATTTTCATCTCTAAAATGCCTTGGGCTCCCTCAGAGCATGGCAGAACCACAGCAGCCTCCAAAAGCTCTGTGCTTGCATCAGCCCAGGCCTTCTGGGTGGGCCATAGAGCAGTAGTAGTCTGGGAGCAGTCAGTAGTATGTGGGATGTGCTTCCTCTCCCTACATCACATTAGCTACAATCAGTTTAATGCCTTATCATTCATGTACCAGGACAAAAGTGAAGTGACAGCAGGGCTGTGTGGGGGGGAACAACTGAAGTGTAAAACATGATGAGAGAAAGAAAGAGTTTTCCAAAGCGCTCTCTTCACTGCTGAACTAGAGGATGCTTGGAGACACAGAGCTTACCCCATGTGCATGGAGATGGGGGGTTTAGAGCTGGGACATTGCCCCTGGTTGTGCTGTCGTGGGAGCCTTTTGTTAGTGTTGGTTTTGGCAGGTAGGACTTGCAGGGAAATCCTGGAGCCACAAACCAGCATGTGCCCTCTGTGGACAGGCACGTGTCGCTGTGACAGTGGTTGTTTGGGGACATGTGCTGAGCACAGTGCGGGCCCCTCCTCAGCCTGCTCTGCTGCCACAGCCTCGCCCAACTCATCTGCCACCTTCCCTAATGCAGGGAAATTCAAGGCCATTGGAAAATCGGTGGGCAGAGGAACTGGAGTGTGAGGAGTGCTGGTGGAAGTGACTGGGTGGGGCTGCCTTGTTTTCTGAATCCCTTTTTCCTCCCAGGCATTGCTGGACTTGGTTTTAGAGCAGAGGTGAGTCAGGATGTCCTGGGGCAGAGCTGTTCCCTGGGACCCAGCACACAGCACAGCTATCCTGCTGCTGCAGGGATGTTTGTCCAGAGGCTGGGTGGTGAGAGAGCCAGCAAACACCAGCAACATCCTCCCCATCTCACTTTGCATTGCACAGGCCTGCTCCTGCTGCAGGAACATGGTTAGCTGGATTTGGAAATATGCTTTTGCTCAGTGGGGGAATGCCAGAATTGAGCATTTCCACTTTCAGTTAGGGAAAAAAATGTGTTTATTTTCCCTTGCTTTACAGTAGTTTCCAGGTGATGGCATTGGGGGAACCTGGCTGCATGGTTTAGTTTCCTGGCTATATCAGCTGTGAAAGAAGTTGTTCCAGTGTCCTCATGTCCTCAGTGAACTTCATTCCAGGTTCCCCAGGAAGGTAGTGGGGCCCCAGGATTTACTGCTGAAATATCTCCCAGGAGTTACTTTGTGCACAAAGCTAGAATTCCTCTGAAAAATCAGTGTTTGCATGGTACTGAATGATGATGGGAAAGTTACTGATGTCTGTATATTTTTATTGGGTTTTGGAAGTCTTTTGTGCTGAATGGGCTCTGGTTTAGGGGCTGATGGTTTGGGCTGGGAAGATGTTTACTGGTGGCAGATGCTAAATGTGCCTTCTCCTACACAGCTGGCAAATGTGCCCTGGTGCTGATGTGCAAACACCTGTACTGCTCTCTTTGGTAGGGGAAGAGTGACTGAAACTGGAAAAAGGAGAAAACTAAAAGTACATTGAAGCTCCTATATGTTAGAAATGCAAGAAACTAGATTTTCTCAACTCCCACATTGTGGTTGAATCCAAAAGAGTGGGTGTTGAGAATCTTTTATTACATTTCTTGTAATAGACGTGAATTCATGTATGGTGGACCTGGCTTTTATCTTTCCCAATTTTTGCTTAGTTTGGTGTGATATGAGAAGAGAGTTTTTCTGATTGGACATGAAAACATCACAGCATAACACGAGGTAACAAGTAAGCCTTGTTGCTGCTTAATTTGCTTTTGCTTCACCTTTTCTTAGCAAAGCTTCCACAGTTTCTCAGCTGCTAAATATAAATTGGAAGAGATTCCTTCCCCCACTCTGGCCCCAAAACTCCATGGTCTCCAGCACACGGCATCTTTTAACATCCCCTGAACATTCTCCTCCTCCTCCTCGCTGGCAGTATGGCTCAGCCATGGCTCCTGCAGACCCTCCTGCTCACTCCAGCTCCCAGAACTGTGTCAAAGGATAACATTGAAGGATAACATTTCCATGACTGGGATCTTTATCTGTCTGCACCTTGTCTGGGATCCTTGGCTGGCTGCACCTTGTCCTGCTGGCAGCTGGCAGCAATGGCCTGTGGTCAGCAGGAATGAGGCTGTGCTGGTTTTGTGTGTCAGCGAGTGGCTACAGCTATGCCACACCAGTGCCCTGGGTGCTCCTGCTCTGTCACAGCCGGTGTTTCCCCACTGCAGCTGCTGCAGGGATGCCTGGCAGTGGGATGCTCCTGTCCTGGGGCTTGCAGCTTGGCTGTGGATCCAGACCCAGGTGGCTCTGTGCATGCCTGGATGTGGTGGTCCCACCCCTCTGAGCACAGGATCAGCTCCTGCTGGAAGGTGGGAATTCAGCTGGTCCCGTGAGGACATTCCTCCATGGGTCAGTCATGCTGCCTGGATGACAGTCCTCAAATCTGAATTGCACCAAGTTAACATTTTCTATTTCTTATCTTCTTTTCCTTTCACAACACTTTTTTTTTGCCTTTTTCCTCTTATCCTCAGTGTGTCTAAATCTAAGCCTTTCGAAAAGGTCATTCTAGTTTTTCAGCTTTCCTTTTGTCACTGTATGGTTTCTTAGCTGAGCACACCCCCAGGTTTGGGTGATGGGCATGTGTGTCTGCACTGAAGCATTGACTCCACATAAGCCCTGGAAGGCCTCAGAGGAGAACACAACCCCTGGGTCAGAAGAGAGGACAGATGGTGCTGTTTCCTATGCTGTGTTGGAGCAGGTGCTTGGGGAGAAGTAAAAGGAGCTTGAAAATAGAGTGAGCCTTTCCTTAAAAATCTTTCCCAGTCTGAGAAAAGATAATTTAAGGAGTCCTTGAACCTGGTCAGGTGACCAAGACATCACTCCTAGCAATGTACTAATCCTGGTGGGACTTTCATGCCATGTGCAGGACATGCAGGCTTTGCAGAGGCCATCTTCCTCAGGATCAATACATCATATCTTCAAGAAAAATTGGCATTTATAAACCTAATTGCTGAGCTTTCCCTCAAGATGAAAGTCTGGTTTTGACTGGCTGTAGATAGGCTGCAGGTGCCTGCAGGCTGAGCCAGGGCTCCCGTGAGTCCCTGGCCACAGAGGGGTGTGAGCTGTCCCTGTGGGCTGTGGGGACAAAGGGACTTGCAGCAGTTGCAGGTATTGAAGCTTTCTGCCATAAATATTTTAATGTGTCTTTTGTGTCACTCGGCATGGGGAATGGCTGCACCACCTGGAATTACAAGGAATTACATGGTTTACCCAGCTGTCCAGGTTAGTCCAACACCATCCAGCAGCTGGCTCAGCAGGGTTTTTAGCACTTGCCCTTTGGTGCCAGCTCTCACACAACCGTGCAGACATGACACCTGTATCAGCCTGATGGCTGGGGGCTACAGGGGTCTTTCCTGCTCTTGGCATCAAACATGCTCATGGCCCTCCCTTTGCTAACACCAAATCCTGTTGGCACTGGTGCCTGTTTTGTTCCCAGATGAGGACCTGAAGCCACTGGACACACAATTTGCTCTCGGCTACCAAAGAGTTTACTCTCACATCCAGGAAGCAGCCTCAGGACCTTGGCTGGCTGTTCTCTGCTCAGACCAGGTCCTGTAAGTCACCTTTTGGTGAATAGAGCAGGCCTTGTTGAGGAGCACAGTGTGGTGTTCTGTGCCACTCATTCTGCAGTGCATGTGCCACGGGGTATCTCCATCAGCCTGGTGCCACCTGTCCAGCTGCCAGCCCCTCCTGGCTGCAGATCCTACAAATGCTGTGTAAACATCTGCGCTGCCTGTGCCCAGCAGTGTGTCCTGTTCCTGGGCAGGACAGACACACAGCAGGTGGGTCTGCTCACGCGGACATCAGGATCCTGCTCCAGGTGTAAGCTTGTTGGGAAAGCACACAGGTAAGACAGATCCTCCAAAAGGTACTGACTGAAGCAGTGTGTGGGCAGTAAGGGCAGCTGCCTGGGTGCCTCCATCCTCCTGCCCTATTCTCCACAGCCAGGAACAGGCACTTTGTCACTTGGCACAGGCTTTGTGTAGATGGTGGGCAGGTGTGCTGTTCACAGTAGGGCAGTTTGCAGACAGTGTAAATTAGTATTTTTTTTCCCCTATTAACTCCCTCTGTCCTTCTTTCTGGCCATGATGTATGGAGAGGGAGTGATGGGCTGCAGGGTCACTCCTTTAGGGTGTATGGAGTGGGTATGGCAATCCGGGCTGGGGGCAAATTGCAGGTGCTGCATTGGTCATTCTCCTCAGACACAGGGCTGTATTTCTGTTCTTTGCCCCAATGAATATTTAATTTTGCAGAGTGGAGCAGCTTCAGCAGGAGAAGCTGGAAGGGTCACTCTTCCCACCATGCTGGGTCCATGGTTGGGGCACTCCCCAAAGGAGTTCACTTCCCATTCCTGCACAAAGCAAAGATGGGGATATCTTAACCCTTGCACACCCCCACTTTGTGCTCCATGGGCTGTTTGGGGAGGCTTGCACTGACACTGGCCTCAGATAGGGGTGCCTGTGGCAGCTGGAAGAAGTGCAGCTCATTGAAAGTCCCCAAGCACCAGAGCACCCTGCAAACGCTTCTGGTGTGTGTAGGGCTGTGGTACCAGTGGTGTCAGCCTCAAAGGACCTACTGGGGCACATGGGCCTTTCTGTGGTGGGACAGCCCAAGACAGATGCTGGCTGGTTACCCCAGTTAGCCCAGAAAGTCGCCAGGAGACATGGAAATAGGTTACTACTGTGCTCATTTGAAGGTTCCTCAGCACCAAATAAATGCTGCTTTGCTGGGTGTCCAAAGGAACAAGCAGCTGAGAACAGGCAGATCATGGAGAAGCTCAGTGTGATCCTTTACATTTTCATTTGATTTACTTCAGTTTTGTTTCCTAGACTATAGCAGCAGCCCCCACATGAAAAGCTGCTGTTCTTCATTCACAACAGAGCCGTCTCCAAATGGATTTTATAGCAGCAGACAATGTTTGGTCAGTGTGGTGAGTGTGAGGCAGCTTGGCAGATGTTACACAGCTGCTGCCTGCACATGCTGTGGGCCTGTGAGGTTTGGAAAAGGAAAGAAAACAAGAGCTGCTAAGAGCGAAGCACTTCAGAGCTTAATTGAGTGTTACAAGAGGGATTTGGACTGGGACAGGAGCTGTCCCCTCTCTGGGTGTCAGTGCAGACCTCCACCATGCATGGAAGTCCCTCCATGCCTGTATCTCCTTGAAAAGGGTTATCACTGGCAATGAACATCATTCTCACAACCTCAGTCTATGCAATGATCTCGAGGTACATCCCTCTGGAGAGGCCCTGCAAAATGTCCTGGACTGTGTAAACCAGGAGATGGGGACAGGACAGATTCAGCAGGGCTCCTTGCTGAGCCACACTGGCTTTCCTCAGTGGGGTAGAGAGCTCTGAATTCCCCCTTTGTCTTTTCCCTGCTTGGCTTCACACAGCCTCCAGAACTCTATCATGGCAACAATTTCCCCCCTGCAGAGGAGTCTCTGAATGTAATAACTGCAGCAACATTTTATGAATGCCCATTTTAGAACCTATATAAAAATGACACTACACTGTTATGACAATTTACCATCCAGATGCTGCTGGTTTTTAGTAAGACCCTAAAACTTGAGGTCATGTGTCTTGGTTTGGCAAGACAGGTATCTGCCAGGGAAAGCTGAAGTTTCCCTTGGAATGGAGAATGTAAACCACCCCCCCCTTCCAAATTATTATAATTTTGCAATTAAAGGCTTTTCAGGCAAAGATTTGGGAATAGGAATAAGTTTCTTTACTAGAAATATTAAGATACAAATGTAGTAATACAAAAAACCAAGCAAACAAAACAAACAGAAAATCCTAGAAACCCTGACAGAGGCAAAAATACAACCTGGCACTCTGTTGGTCAGGGTGTTGGAAGCAGTCCAAAGTAAGCCCTCCTGGAGTGGCAGATGTAGTTCTGTTGGAGTAGAGATGGTCCTGTAGAAAAAGGATCCAGTAATGGTGAGATGGGTCCGATCTTCCTTCAGGAATCCAGTGGAAAACCAGAGTGCCTGGTGTCCCTAAATCTCAGTTTTTATCTGGGTAGGAACGGTTTGGCTCCCCCCACTGGGTGGAGCATCTCACAATGGGATGATGTAATGTGTCATGTCATTGGTGAGCCTTAATGCCCCATTACCAGAAGATATCCCCCGGAGGGTGGAAAGAGATAAGGAACAATGCCCCACTCGGTTTTAACAGCTGGCCCATTATCAGAAGGCAGCCGCCCCCTCTCCCCTGGAGTTACAAGAGAGAAGGAAAACACCTTTCCAACTGGTTTCAACAGATGGAATAGAATAAACATTTTTTTGGTTACATAACCCAAGACATCATGCCAACTGTGTGGGGACAGCAATTTGTAAAGTGCTCTGAGGGGCTGTAGCATGGGGAGTTCAGGCTTGGTTTTGTAACAGCCGATGATCACAAAGCCTCTTTTTGGCTCAGAAAGAAATGAGTGGACTTTCCTAAAACCTTGACTTCCTGCACCCTTTGCCAAGCGAGATGCAGGCTGGCTGTGCTGTTCATAGCCAGCACTGGGCAGTACCCTGGGGTCTTTTCTGTACTGTCCCAAGAGTGTCCTTTAGATAAAAAATCACTTTGCTACAGAACGTCAGCTGAAGCCTTGTTTGAGAGGCTGATGTCTTTGGTGCCTCACTGCCTTTCACTGCTCTTTCTGCAGAGATTAAGATTTGAGGACAAAGGTCATGCTTCTGTTCAGGATTTATTGCAGCATCCAACTGATGTGCCTCAGGCACAGCAACACTATTGTGGATTTGATGTCAGCACTTGATTTTCCCTAATATTTGCCCAGGAGGTTGAGTTCAGTGGCCAACACAGAGTGAGTGCCAGGGATGAGTTGGCCGAGGAGCAGCTCTAATCACACCACAATAAGGCTGTTGTTGTGCCCTGACCTTGCCAAAGGGCAGCATCCTGCTCCTCTGTCACTGTTGGATTATCCTGCTCCCCAGAGCATGGGTACAAACTCCCCCTACCTCCCGGCACATGTTTAGGTGGTTCTCAGTGAGAAAATGTCTTGTGAAACTTTTAAATTAAGTGATTTTTTTTGCCCGTGGAAAGGTTAACTTCCTTTCTCCAGCCTGTTTCCTGATCATCCTCAATTAACTGGCATGTCCCTCTCATATCAGTGCAGAACCCAAACAAAACCCTCATTTACTGTCAGCCTGGAGTTATGTTTGCTGTTGAGCACTTGAGTCACGGGAGGAGTTACAGCACATGGCAAGACTGTGCCTGGCTTGGCTGGTGCTGCATTTTGGGGAAAGCCAGGGCTAGGCAGGGTGAGCTTTGGCGACAGGCTTCACCCTGCCTGTGGCCACAGAGCAGCCCCACACTGATTTGTGACAAATATGTGTGCACAGCATGGGCTTTTGTCTCGTAATTTCAATGACACACGTGTGATATCATCTAGTTCATGTGTTGGAGCTCATTAAGTTTTTAAATGTGAATTTTATCAGTATGAAACCATTGACCTGGTAAAAAAAATATCAACAAATAAAGAAGAAATTTCTTGCTGCTGCTTGTCCTCAATTTGGGTGAAGCAGTTGAATGAGAGACAAATGTTTGAAATATCTTTGCAAGACAAACTTCTTTCTCACCAAGACCAATTCTAGGGCCTGTTAAAATCAAGAATGTTTCTGTAGATGCTGGTGGGACTGAGGCTTGATCCTCAACAAACAAAAATCACATTTTTATCTACAAGAGGGAAAACCAGCAGTGTGTGCATAGAAGGGCAGAGAGCAGCCTGTGGCTGGTGGGGCTGTAGGAGGCAGAGTGCCCCCCCCCCCCATCTGGGCTGCTGTGCTGCAGCACCCTACAGCCAGTGCAGGCCTGAAAAATCTTTGGATAAAGTAGAAGTGACCAGAAAGCTTTTGAGAAAAGGGAAATAGAATAAATATTGATTATGCTGGAGTGTGCTGAAGTATGCAGCCTGTCTGATTTAAAACAGACAGAAGATTATTCCCTAGGACCAACTCTGAAATAAGCAGTGTTTAAAATTTGATTATCAGAAAGCCCAAAGACTTTAATCTGTATAGATGTGCTTCAAAACATTTCTTTGCAGGAACAAGGATGTTTGTTTAATTTTTAGATGTCATTCTGTTTGTAGATAATCCAGGAAAATGTCTACCAGCTTTAAGCTCCTCTTGTGTTTAGTCAGTCTGGTCTTTGTTTCCTTCTCCCAGGGAAAGGTAAAGTTGTGTGTGTTGTTCCAATGCACTTCATTGCCCCTGAAATGATCATGGTGCTAAATATGGTATTGAAACAGCCTCTCCCATTATTTCATTAGGAAGAAATCTAACAACTGAACATAAGAACAACAGCCTCTCCAATGTCTGTGGCCCCATGCCAGGTGAAAACATGATTTCAGAAGCTTATTTGTTCAAAATTAGACTGTAACAGTCTGAAAGCCCAGCCTTGTCCCCAGTGCAGCAACCTTGGACACTGCAGTTCCCAGAAGAAACCTCAGCCCATTGCATTGCCAAGGCTGAGAAGCACTGGTAGACTTTGTAAAACAGGGAGTAGAATTACTAACTGCAAAATATAAAAATTTACATTGGAAATGGCCCGTTGAGGGGAGGGCACTCAAGCTAAGGGGCAGTGTTCCCTTGGTACATTTAGTGGAATACATTTGTTGCTGACTTGTGGCTTTCACCCTGTTAGAGTCATTAGAAACATTAGAAATAACATCCCTAAGATTCATATATCCTTTATTACATAATTTCATGTATAGTTTAAGGAAGCTGCACTTGGTTCAAGTTCTGCCTTTGGATTAACACATTGATAAATGTGTTTGCTTTGGATTTGTGCTTTATTTGATTGCTGCTTTTCCCTTTCTCCAGAAACTGCAATACCCATCTGTGCAAAGGACATCAGTGATGATCTGATGAAAGAGTTTGCTTTTCTGTCTGGTGAATACAAGAACATCTTCAGGATCTCTCTCTCCCTGTGGTAATTAAATACTCCAGACAAACTTCTTTGCCATTTGTCAGTGATACTCCACACGGGCTATTGCCCATCAGGTAGTATCCAGTGCCACTAGAAATGTCGTTAATAAAACATGGAGGCAGTTTGGCAGAGCAGATTAGGTTTCTGTCTCGTGCCACACTGTAAAATATTCTTACCTCCCAGCACTCAATGCATTAACAAGCACTTTGCTGTGAAATGTGTTTCTGTAGGTTCCAGACCAGTGTGTTTATTTGCCCTTGTATTTCTGATTTCTTTTGCTGTCCTGTGTAAAGTACACTCAGAAAATAAAGGAAATACCTGTTAGTTAATACATTTGTTTCTAGCACCTGCACTTGTGTGTTGTGCTTGGACTCTGAGGCAGATTTGGCTTTGTTTTGCTATTCTGGTGATGTGAAGAACTCCTCTGCCAATAGCAGTGTGTGTTCTGACCTGACTGGTGCACCTGGGCTTTGCTGCTGGCCCTCCTCAGAAGCATGGCCAGGGAAGCATCCTTGTCTTTTTTCCAGGTGGAAGAGGAAAGGACAAGGCTTGGATTATCACCCTCCCTGACAACGCTGGCTTCAACGAGATGCCTGAGGAGAATGTGTCTAAAGTCTTAACGTACCTGACGTCAGTCCCAAGGTATGAGGCTCCCTGTTAGCTCTTGTCTGTGGTGGGCAGAGGTGTGGGTCCTGCCTGGGTTGGGCAGGGATCTTCAGGGTACAGCCATGTGTGGGGGTGAGGGGCTTCTTCAGCTCTCAGAGCACGACAGAGGGATGCAAGCCCTTACAGTGTCCAGGTGAGGTATTTTATGTGCCAGGAACTGCAGAGTAAGAAGTGGACATCATCCCTGTGACCTGTCAGCTGGAATGTATCACACATTTAGTTGATTAAGTTTCTAATTAACAACAAGCTTTCCTCAAGCTTTGGCATGTGTCACCGCTTAAATATGCCATGCCACTGCAAAATAATATTTTGACATGTACAATTAGAGAGTCATTACTGTGGAAAAAGAGAAATGAAATCAGAAGAAGAGACTAATTACAGGAACAAAGCATTTGGGGTCCCTGTGACAGGTGATGGCTCAGCAGAGAGCAGCAGCTCCCATTACCTGCCTGTGTGTCAGGGTTAAACTGCTGACAGTCTGCCTGTGCCTCATACAGGGCTGTATATTTAGATTAATGGCCATCCTAGTTCTTGCTGCTGAGCCTGGTGACTCAGTTACCTGGAATGCTTAATTTTCTTGAATAATGCCTGTTTTGGCAAATTTCTTCCTGCAGGGAGAGCAGGCTGACAGCAGCTAGATGGGAGCTTTCCATTAGCAGCTGCTTTGGAAGAAATGTGGAGTGTTTAGGCGCCTCTGTTAAAAAAAAAAAAAGGAGCCTCTGGTTATTCTGTCCTCTTTTTGATGGACTCTGAGGTTTCAAGGGCTCCTGGGCCACAGAGCACTGGCCCAGCAGGATCAGGACCCTCCCAAGTGTTGGCCAGAGGGGTTTCTCCTTCATCCTGTGCAGGCAGTCCTGGTCTGTGCATCTGCACTTCCCAGCTTTGTCTGGTTCCTCCAAGGCTTCTTATTCCATCTGACTGTAAACACCCTGGCATTAGCATGATGAGCAGCCTTGCTGTCCCTGTAATAGGTCCAACTCAATCAAGAAACTAATGAGAGCTGCAAGCTTGCTGGTGATTCAAACATGTTCAGCATATTTTTAGTAAAACCACTTTAATCATCCTGCTCTGCTCCTTCTACCACCATAACAGTCTGCCCCAATGTCTGATCACCTCAAAAACATGTGCTCCCCAACACTTTGGAGCTGAAAGGCTCCAGGCAAAGCATCACCAAGGTGAGGGTGGCAGGTCTGTGTCAGCTCTGGTGCCTCTGTGTACACATCCCTCAGCAGCATCACATCGTGGGATTAGAGCTCAGACTTCGGCCCAGAAAGTCCCTAAAAGAGGTCAATATTTACCTGCCAGAGGTATTTTATTTCCTCACATATCAGAGTTATGTGTGGGTGCACCAACACCTCCTTACCTGTGGATGTGCTGGGGCAGATCAAAACCACACACCCTGTGCCTTTCCTGTGCAAAGGAACTGCAGTGTCCTACCTATACCAGTCTGAGAGAACCTCGTGGGTGTCAAGTTTGTAGTATTTGGGGAAGTTGAATGGTTTGTAGTATTTTGGGAAGCAGAATTTCATGAGGCATTTTTCTCCTGGAAATAATTGTTAGATGAAGGAGATGGATGCTGAAAGCTACTCCTGAGTCCTCAAGGCAAGTGCACTAATAGCAGAGCCAGGAGGAAGGCGAGTCCTGTAGGCAAGTTAATTTTTGGTATTCCTGGGAACTGTGCTGCAGGCAGGAGGCAGCTACAGAAAGTACTTGTGTGCACGAGCTGTAAGGGAAAATAAGTAGTAGGTCCCCACTTTCTATTCTGTGCACATCTGACTCAAAATGCTGCCCTGCCTCCCTTCAGGCTGTCTGTTCTGAGCAGCACCTGCAGCGGTGTACTTGAAGCAGAGGCACAGGGAAGTGTGGCAGATCCTGGTGTTTGCAGAAAAGAGACCCAAGGAGTGATAAAGCAGCACTTTATCCTGGCTTGGATTGAGGACTGTGACAGTGTGGTCTTTACAGCAAATACAGATCTTTTCTCTAGGCTGAAATAATTTATCTCTCCCAAGTTAAGCCAGAATTCCAGTAGAAGCTTAAAGAAAAAAAATAAAAATCAATTGAAGTCAGTTATGGTATCTGTAAGATTGTTATTACAAAAACCTGACTTAATTACTATAAAAGTAAATTTTGAAAAATAAAAAAATCCCTCTGTGTGTAGCATTGGTGTGGTATTACCTTCAATACTGTGTGCAGTTCTGGGTGGCAGATTTAAAAAGGATGTGGAGGTCCTTGAATTTGTCCAGAGGGAGCAAGTCTAGTGAGAGGGCTTGAAGGAATGTGCTGTGAGGAGCAGCTGAGGCCTCTGGGCTTGTCTGAAGTGGAAAGGAGGAGGCTGAGGGGGGATCCCATTGCTCTCTGCAGATTCCTGAGCTCTTCTCCCTGGGTTCCAGGGATAGGACATGTGGGAATGGTTCAAAGCTGTGCCAGGGCAGGTTTAGGACAGACATTAGGAAGCATTTATTTGCTGAGGGGGTGTCAAACACTGGAACAGTTTCCCTAGAGATGTCATTGATTCTCCAAGCTGTCAGTGTTTAGGGGGCATTTGGGCAATGCCCTTAACATCTTCCAACTTTTGGTCAGCCTGAAATGGTCAGACATTTGGACAGATTATCACTGTGGGTCCCTTCCTACTGAAATACCACATCCTAGTCTGTTCTATTCTTTGATTCTCCAGCTTTTTGGTATTTAGACAAGCTTTGCCTGTTTCATTTAGGCTGGGAGGTGAGGTACAGAGTGGTTTAGAGCTGTGACTGATAACACAGAGTAGTGGCACAGTGGAGGGTGCTGGTGGCTATAAATACCTCTGAATTTCAATATTGGGCAGGTTGTGACGGCATGCTCTGATTCCACCACCGGCAAGGAGTCTCTCAGTCCTGTGCTAAATCTCACAACTGCAGACTCCAGGATCCAATTTCAAGTCCTGCAAAACATGCCAGGTCTTTATTTTTAGTCTGATGTATCTTGCAACACATACAAAGTTAAGGATAAGGAAAAAAAAAGTGACAAGAAACACCCAGAGAGAAATAATCCTTGCCCTGGTTATCTGTCTCCATCTTTCTGCTGCTGGATGCAAACAAACAGCCCTCAGAGCCTTGGTAGAAAGCATTGATTTATTTTTATTGTCAGTCAAAAAGGTACATCACGGGCCTGTAAATCTGATAAACCTGCAAGGCCTGGGTTGCAAATAGTCAGACTTTCTCCACTGGCCCTAGAATAAATGACAAATTTCCCACAGTAGGTGTCAAGGCTGTCAGACTGCTGGGAACTTTCCTCTTTGTTTCTGTAATGGAACTGATAAAGTAAATTAGCATGTTCGGAGGCTGCTCTCTGAGCATAGCCTTGTCCTGAGTTAATGGCGTACTTCAGCTTTTCTCAACTAGCACTGCATTACAGTCTGACTGCCTTTTCTAAATTACTTGGATTCTGGGTTTTCTTCAATGTTTTATTATGATTACAGCAGTTCAGTGTAAACAGGATTTTTTTTTTTTCAATTGCAGACTCTTGGGAAATACTATGGGGAGTTGGGGAATTGTTTCTTATAGCTCATAGAGACATACCTTTTGAAATTTTAGTGTGTGCTGGAAAACCAAAGGGTTTTATTTTTGCCTCAAACCAAAGGATCCTTTGGCCTACTCCTACCCACCTGGATCATGGTGGGGGTGAACAGAGCTAACAGAAACCTGCAGAATTGTCTCACGTTGCCTAAACTATCCTAAGCAAATAAAGGTTTTGGCTGAAAAGCCATATTCACCACGCTCACAACCTCAGACTTTATTACATGTAGAAGTTCTGTGTATGATCCATATGTAAAATTTGATATTCATTTTCTCTGCTCTTTTCTTGTACACTTCAAGGTCATTGAATAAATTCAAATGAAACCTTTGCACTTTGGGTGTGATGTTACAGTTCTATGAGATGTGTCATAGGATAGCTTGGAAGTTGGGTCCCTCTACATATCTTCAGTCAGTTATTGTTATGAGTCAAAGGGAATTTTATTTTTTATCCCTCTGAGCACAACTGCTAATTCCTCTTGAATATATTTGTCAGAGTTGTAGCTGCCACAGACCAGAGCAGCAAGATGTGCACTGAATGAAAGCTCCTGCACTGGCTTCAAGTATCTTGTTTTTTTTTTCCCGTAGTGAATTGCCAAGTATTGTCTGCTGTGCGATACTTCTGAGTAATCCACCATATGTTTGCCTTGCCAAACACAGGAATTAGTGGAAATGATGCTGACAAGAAGCTGCTTGCACAGGGCTGTGCCCACTGCAGACACTTGACCCCCCTCTGGGGAGCCAGCACGCATCCTGGGAGCCTTTCCCCAGCGCTGAGGTGCCCGGATAGCGTGGTGTGGGACATAGCTATCCTGTTTCAGCATCCACAAAATAAATATTGCAAATATTACCTAAGTATCCTGTAAATACACTCACGTTGGAGGACTTGATTACAAGCTGGCCTGCCCATAGCTGTGTGCAAACATGAGTGCAGTTTGTAACCCAGCTGCCTGGAGTGTGTGCTGTCACAGCTGGAGCCTGGCTGGGCTGTTCCCCACCAGCCTGGGGAGGAACATTTGAATTACAGACAGGGCAGCTGGGCGTTGGGGCCTCTGCCAGACCAGGCACCCCCAGTACAGCTGGCTGGCTTGGTCAGACTGGGCATTTCAAAGCAACTCAAAGGATTTGGGTGTTAAAAGGGATGTCAGGAGCCTGTGCTTGCCAAGTCAAGTGGAGTGTGCTGGAAAACGCCTTCAAGCAAGTGCTGCCTCCCCAGCAGGACGTGCTGGGGGAGCCACCACAGCCTGTTGGAGCACCAGTTCCCCTTCCCCTGTGCCAGGCTGGCACTGCCCTGTCCTGCCTTGGTGTCACCTCTGCTGTCTCCTGCCAAAACAAGCCAGGAGTCATCGCTTGGCTGCTATAAGGTGAACTTGGCAGGAAGAGCTGGGCAGTGAAGGCAGGGGGGTCTTGGGGCATCAGCTGGGGGAGGCTGCTGGGCAGGGGCACAGCTCCTCTGGCTCTGCAGGCTCCTTCTCAAGACCAGTTTGGGTTTCAAGAGCAATCTGGTCTCCAGCAATCTGCTGTCACCACCTCGCTCACAATTCACAGGTGATGCTTAACCCTGGGCTACCACAGTCACAGAATCACAGAAAGATTGGGCTGGGAAGGGAGCTGTGGAGATCATAGGGAATGGCTTGGGTTGGAAGGGATCTTAAAGATCATCTAGTCCAACCCCACCAGCCAGAGCAGCTTCACCTGGAGCAGGTTGTGCTGGAATATCTGGGGATATTAAAAGCCCCAGGTGGGTTTTTAAAATATCCACAGAAGGAGATTTCACAATCTCTCTTCACAGCCTGTTCCAGTGCGCTGTCACCCTCAGGAGAAAGACATTTTTCCTCATATTCAGATGGAATCCCCTGTGTTTCAGTTTGTGCCTGTTGCCCCTTGTCCTGTTGCTAAGCACCACTGGAAAGAGTCTGGGTGTTCAGGAAAATTTTTTCAAAGGGAATTTCAGGAACTGTAGAAATACTAAAATGTGGATTGCATTCTGAGTTCTTGAATTTGGGGATTTTTTGGGAACAGAGTCACTTTTCTTGGAACATTATTTGGTTATTGGTATTTTCTTATCTTGCAGTCAACATGAGTCTGACACTAAATTTATCCTAATCCTGGATAGAAGACTGGACACATGGACATCAGTCAAAACAACTCTCCAAAAAATAGCAGTAAGTCCTCTTTAATGTTAATTGCTTTTAGTGTACTAAGTCACCATGCCTTTATGTATCTTGGGAACCAGGAGCAATGATGCTCCTGCTTTCTCCCTAGGCAGTAGTTTGCTTTATGGCTCTGTAATTAATTTGAATGCGTAAATGAGCTGTTTGTGTATTAATTTGCTTGTTTGATCAATTTGCTGGGTTTTATACTCTTTTGCAGTGGTTCAAATGTGTTTTGTGCTATGGTCTATGCTTTTGATGAGTGGAAAATTTGGCTTCATACATGTTCTTTCTTGACACTGGTTATTAGTTTATTTTACCTAATTGTTGGTGACTGAAAGTTTTAGGTTCTTTAAACAGGCTTCACAAGCATTTGTAAGTGGGCATGGGTGGAAAAATCTGTTTTAAAAGTATATGGATGCATTCATGTGTTTTAAATGATCTGGTACACACGTTCGTGTGCTACACAGCATTAGCAGATATCTGGTCTGAACATAGCTCACGAGCGGGATTTTGCATTCTGCATTGCATTGTGTCTTGGAATCAGAGCTTGGATTTACAGCAGAGAATGCAGCTGTAGAAAAGTCATGTTTATGGGAGGTAGGAGCTAACAGATAAATCCTTTCCCAACCACACCATGCCATGTGGGTAGGTCAATGGAAATATTCTGGGTGTGTTATTATTGTGTTTGTTTCTGCTCATAATCATTGAATGGTTAAAGACATCAGTCCATCTGAGAAAGGATGAAGTAAAGGGTATGTACTGAGACAGAAAATGCTTACCTGCTTCTAAAAAAGTTAGATCTTACGGTATTTTAAATTGTTAATACTGGTACAGCTGAACTTGGTGTTAAAAATACCTGGCTTTGCTGGCATTTTGCTGGTCAGCATCCCGTAGGAGGCAGGGAGGGTTCCCTTTTTGCAGTGTGAATGAGATACCACTAAAAGTATTTTTGGTTCTGATTTTTCTGAATGTTAGAAATTGAACTTGCAAGTGTTGTTACCATACCACTAGAGAAGAAGCAGCATTTAGAAAGTAGTTCTTTAAAGTGATCATCAAAATTCAGTTCTGCTGCCAGCATTTGAACAGGTGCTAATACCAAGAGCATCCTTTAAGGATGATGTACTTGCTTTGCATAGTCTGGAAGTTGAAAATGGGAAAAAATCCTGTCCTAATTTGTAGCTTTTACAAAAGTGTCATTCATTTTGTGTTTAATAAGAAAATTTAATTATTTGAGCATACACCCTGTTTGTGTGCCGTATGTCCATGTGGAGAGGTGACTTTGCCTGCAGTATCAGGCAAAGAATGGGAGGTGCTCTGTGCAAAAGAGGGATGAGAAGCAGGAAACCAGTGTCCACGAAGTCTTATTGCCTTAAAAACAGAGTCTGGTCCTTAATGGCTGTCTCTGTGTTCAGAAAGTGTAAGGACAAAAATTTAAATCATGATTTTTTTTTCCAATCACACATCATAAACCCTGATGCAATTTTAAAAAAAATCTTTTTCTGATCTTTGTTCAATTTTGGAGTAAAGGAGTGCCATGAAGCTGAATTTAAAATACAGAGCGTGTCCTATTTTTTCCAGCATATGTATATGCAATTGCAGCTCTGCGGTTGTGCATCTGATCTTGAAAATTTTTCTATCACACTGTACAGATTTTTGTTTTAACTCTTTATGTATGTCTCTAATTGCCTGGGCAAACCAGGCTACTGCTGGGAAACGATGCCAGGGCAAGCCTCGGGTTTTGGCCAGAACATCTTTCCTTAGTTTGCCCCCAGAACATTGAACAGCTTGAAAAGGCACCTTGGAGATAACGGCAGGGGGGAAAGGGAAGGGTGAAAGCTCTGAGCTGAGCGCCCAATCCTCACAGGAAAGAGCGTCTGCAGGATTTTTGGCATTCCACCTTAAAAGCAAAGCTGGCGCTGGGGAGGAGAGCGGGGTTGCCAGCCGGGAGCCGGGTGCCGGCAGGGCTGCCTGCCTGCCCGAACCGCTGCCTGCCCGGCCCCTGGCAGCGGGGCGAGCTGAGGCAGCGCTGGCTGCCATCCGCAGCATCCCCATCCATCGCATCCCATCGCATCCCCGGCGGCACGGGGCGATGGCA